>JAVTVY010006550.1:0-39450 GCA_036873755.1 Hanleya hanleyi | reverse complement strand
TCTGAGTCCTTCTTTGGAACCAGAAAGACGTGGCTGTAAAACCCCACACTGTCTTCGGTCCGTGGTAATTCTCTTACTGCTCCCTTGTCCATGAGCGTAGTGACCGAAGATAGTAGCGTCTGTAAATGATCTACAGGAACTGGCAGACGAGAGGGACGAGGCCAAACGATGAGTTTGGGCAAAGACTGGAAATTGAAAAGAAAACCCTCTTTTAAAACTTTTATAATCCAGACGTCGTTGGTGATGAGCCGCCAATTCTCGTGGAAGACTTGTAGACGCCCGCCCACGACCTGATGAGAGAATGAGCGGAAGGCAGGAAGTTGAAAATCTACGGCTTGAACAGGCACGGGATAGTCATTTACTGGAACGTCCACTTCGTTTGGTAGATTTACCCCGAAAGGAACGACGTCCACGACCTTGTGGAGGTCTGTCAATTCCGCGAAAATTACTCCGAGGGGCCGCTTCTTGTTGAGTGGTAGTAGAAGAAGAAGTGCGACCCCGTCTAGACTTACGGTCAGCGGCGACACCCGGACGACGAGCTACTGCAGCAATAAGGCGAGATGTCCGTTCTTCCCGAACTGAGGGCATAACCGACTCAATGGCATCGTTGAAGATGAACTTAGATGCCAAAGGTTGATGAATTAGTTGATTTTTAACCAACAAAGGAACATCCGGTTTGAGTACTTTAAGTAAGGAATCTCGTTGAGCCTTAAGAAGCGAAACGTAAGAAAACGAACCAGCATGGATGACTCGACGATTAGTCTGTATGAGCGTGTCCAAAAATCCACGCAAATAAGCTACACGGCCCGGAGACAAGCAGGCCGACCCATCATCACGAAGTAAGGTAGGGTCCAAAGCAATACGAGACGTCGCTAACAGAAACCAATCTGCGGTGGATGAAGCACGTTGTATTTCCTGCAGCATTTCCATAACACTATCCATAGCTTTGGAAGGGACCGAATAAGGTGTCGACGGGGTGACCTTAGAAATGTTACTCAAATCCCGATCTCGTTTAGGTGGTTTGTTGGGCAATACGTCATCATGTATGTCAAAACGAGGCCGCAACAAAGGTTTACGGAACTTGTTGTCGTCCTCTAATTGTCGCTCAAACTTTACTAAAAGATCCTTCCAGGCCGGTGATGGCGCACACGAAGGACGAGATGTAGATGTTGAAGGTGTAGAAGCTAAATATGCCGCCGTCGAACCTTCCGTATGTGATGGTAACTCAACGGAAGCACGCGGCATGTCCGGTAACAATGACAAAAGCGCCTCCATTTTATCAGCATTATTCATGTTATGCGTAGATTCCGGCTTTTCTAAAGAAGAGGTGGAATTATCATCAGACTCGTCATCTGAACTCGACGAGACTGGCAAAGTCGGACGAGAAATAAGACTCCGGCGAGAAGTAGGCACGTTATGGGCGACCACCTGATCAAGGAAGGGAGTCCGGGAGTGATGAACGTGACGGTCTAGATCCGAAGGCGATATCGCAATTCGTGGCAAACGGACTGGAGACACCGGAGAATGTAGAGTCGAAGTACGTGAACGGCGAGCCGTAGAACGGGAAGGCCGACCTGTAGTATTTCCATCACCCGTAAAGCGAGAACCACGTAGCGGTGAACGAGATTTCCGAGTAGGAGATGGAGAACCACCGACATGTGATAACAAGGGATGTGGTGTAATAGATCGAGGCGGGGACACAGCAATCTGAACTGGAGAGCGAGAGCGTGAACGGCTTCGATGCGTACGTGAGCGTCGAGAAGAAACATGAACCCGACGATGTGAAGAGTTTCGATCTAGCAAAGTCGGAGAATCCAAATCCGCAATCTGAACCGAGAAGGGAAGGACCGAATGACCGACCATAGTACGCGAAGCTGATTTAGACGTACGTTTTTCTTTAACACGTAAAGGAGAAATCGACACCCGGCGACGTTTATTCCGTTTACCTGTACCGGAATGTAAACCAATAGACAAAGGAGAGGTCGATATAACATGGGCCTCCACTGCATTCCTTTGTTCCGCGAGAACAATAGAATGCTCAGAGGTGGCAGGTTTAGGACGGGAAGTCTTTGTTGGTGTAGACAATGAAACCGGTCTGGCTGCTGCCATAGACAGGCCTGTACATGTAAGGCTGTCTAAAACCTGCGTTTTACCCAGACTCAAAACTTTCCCACTAGGAGGAATATTTACAGAGGTGGGAGAGTTTTGATTACTATGAACTACATTTAAACTAATGCCAACAATATCTTCGTTGGCTTCCATGTCATTAACAAGGGCAATCTCTAACACGCGTCTGTCGACCTCCGAAATCATTGGGTCGTCAGAAGCCTGCAGAAGGTGAGCTCGCCTAGCCTGAGCATAATTCGCCCACGCTAGCGAGTCCCATGATACACACTCGGCACATGAACTGCGCCGGTAACATAATTCTTTGCAAGAAAAACAAACCGTGTGGGCGTCCAAACCGGACCAGGTTTTCCCACACGTACTACAATTAGAAACTGGAATCTCAGACATGATTTATGAAAGAAATTCCAACCAAAGAAAGAATCTTTGAACGCAAGAAAGAAACACAAGTCAATCTCGTATAAGGATACTGCGGGTCGTTACAACAACAACCCAGGTTGTATAAAACACTTCTTCCTGTGATGTGCACTGCGTGAGGTACAACAGAGAAAAGAGGACGATAATGGTTTGTGCAGACCCTTTATAGTAATCCTGCTGGAGTGGATGGGAGTTCCCCTGGCGGACAATTCTCCGCAAGGGGAGCTAACTTTTGAGTTTAACTTCCGTTTTCTACGTTGTATATCTTCCTGACGGAGATTAATTAGGCATAGAATTGAAACAGGTTTATTTGTGACATAAAAATGCCAATTATATTAAATTATATTATGTTATATTAATGTATTCCAAGCTTTCAAGGAGTGGCTTCTTTGGGAGGAGAGCGAGTAATCTCTTGGCTATGCCACTCCCACTGGGTTGTGACAGGTCAATTTTAAAATATATATATAACAAATATGTAACTATTTTAACTTGTGCATATTTTATGATCTGTTTTACCTTTCTGTATTTATTCACATATCATGCATATGAAAATATAAGAATTCACAAAATAGTTCATCATGTGAGAGAGAATTAGATTGAACATGGTATTCAGGAATTTTTCAGCTATATACGGACTAGTTCATCAATTCACATTCCAAGAAACCTTGGCAATAAGTTAAGTTTATAAGCTATAGACCTAGTGATCACAGAAAAGATTGGTTGATGCCACTCATTATTGGCATACTTCGTGGACATTTCTAAAATAATATAGTATTAAGCTAAGTCTTTTTTCACATATTACATTACCATCATAAACTGAATGGGCAATGCAGAAAGGGCCATCTATACAGTACAGATCTTCATCTTACCTGTAATCTACTGTTTGTATTCTGTAATTCTTCGGCTTTTTTCTCCAAGTTAGTTATCCACTGTTTCCGTCGCTGTCTACACCGTGCTGCTGCTGCCCTGTAATCATTACAATATGACATATGACATACATACCCATTTTAAGAGTTACAAAAACAATTTTCTCCAGATAAAATAGGTCTGACGCATTGTCTTAAATTGAATAGATTTCTCCGAACTTGAATTCTTTGTGGTTTTGCTTGTTCAGTCTTCCACTTTGTCTCTTCGATCTGCTGGTTGTACTCTGTTTAAGACCCATGTTTATTTACTCTGAAAACTTCACCCGGACCTCGCCTGTACTTCCCGATGGAGAATGCTAAATTTATCACTCCAGTCCTGCCACATATTCGTCTGGTCTTAAACTGAGATTCTGGTTTCTTCCTTTATGCACATTCGAGCTCTCTCGTATTATTGAGTTCCCAGTACGCATGCATATTCACCATTCTCGTGGGACTTTGACCAGCTATTCATGGACCGAATGCTAAATCAGTTAATGAACTTCACACATTCTGTACTATTGAGACAACATTACAGACATAAACAAATGTGTATTCTATAACATTTCTGCCTCTTTCAGCCTGCATATATCCGAGACATTTTAGCACGCTTGTGTGAAATCTACACACGCCATCATGAGCACAGGTGTTCATTTGAGAGTTTCTATAATTCTATAAGGCGGGTGAGGAATGGTAAAAAAATGCTGTCTGCTTCCATACAATCGAATAAACAAACAAATAAATTACAAGATGGAAATTCTATATCATCTTTAACTGTTGTTTCCATCATGAAATTGATTAACAAAATGACATAAGTAGACCTATATCAATCTATGTTTCCCAGTCTGGTGGAAGAGTCACTTCCCAATAAGAGACCACATAAACTCGTCCATTGAACTTGACACATTGCCAAATGGCACACCGGAATGTTTCAACAAACATGGGAATGTGGAAGAAAGGTTGACAAATTTTACACTATTTTTCAACTTTTTAATCTAATCTTTGTTGATAATCAATTTAAGTAGTGCTATAGAAATGAAATAATGTTTTCATAGGTGTGCTCAAAGGTAATTTGATGCACAGGTGCTGGCTTTGCCCTTGTGGCTTGCCCTAAAATATATACTTTCCCACCGTAACACGCATCAAATATGAAAACATTACTTCCTAAACAAACGGAATGAAAATAGTCCATGTGAACATGATTTGAAGAAGAGAGTGATTTACATGATTGTGTTGTTTTCCCCATGGTGGTCAGTCATGATCTGACCATTGGCTGTGAGAAAATTATTTACCGATTTTGTATGCTAAAGCTTATGAAGTGTGCTGTAATTAGGTAAAGTGTTAGACTACTGATAGAAATTCATGGGGATAAATGTTTAGATTATATTGATGAATAAATCAATAAATGAATTATGAGTTCAAAGAATTAACAATAAAGCAGACTAGAAATGACTGTTGTATTCAGACAAGTGAGTGAATATGATTTAACGTCGCTTTCAACACTATTCCAGTCATATCACGATGTTTGGTTCCTATTCCTTTTCACACCCGGAAACCACACGGGTAGGGTCCTATTCCTTCTAACACCCTGGATTCCACGGGTGGAGTCCTATTCCTTTTCACATCCGGGAACCCCACGGATACCCCAGTTAGTTGCCTCTTACGACAAGCTCTCTGGGGGGCTGATGAGGCCTATTCTTACCATGATCTGGAGTGTGCACAATAGTGTGTATCCAGACGATATGGCAGCCATGGTAACATACCTATTTCTTTCTAAGAATTTCCGTCTCCTGTCATCAGGGTCTCCATCCTCTCGTTTACGTTTTCTACAATAATATCAACATACATTATGGTACCTATATCAACATACATAATGGTCACTATAAAATTCATGCATCCATAAATATGCAATCATGCTACTAACCTGTGACTTTGAGAAGCAGATTGTAAGAGAAATACATAGGAAGATGTACAGGGGTTAGTAATAACTAGAATTCCACCTGGTTAAAATAGGCCAAGGTCAATCAAGTTGGAAAGGCGTCTACGGTAATTTCCCTATTAATTCACGATGTAGTGATGAAACTCACCACTCCAACAATTGGCTACTTTCGAATTATTTGTTGAGAGAATTCCAGAAAAACGCGAGTGTTCGAATTAAATGTTGCGCCGACTTTCACGGAAGATCCAAAATGGCGGACCGCTTTGCCGTGGTCGTATTTATTACCGTGTATTAACTTTGATATCTCATCATAGTTTACATAAACGGCAGTGTATGATGTCAGAAAAATCTCCTCTACCTTGATAAAGGCGTCTAATTTTATTCGAGGAAGTCAAGCATATTGATCGAGTGACAAGTTCAGCAAGATCATGCAGATTTTTGAGCTGACGTCCGTAAATTCGCGTCCATAATAACATCGTAAAAGTAGGCCAAAACATTGAACCTATTCCTTCCTTTTTGTTCAGTATTAGCTATGATCTATATTATGAAACCTAACTGACATGGAACTGAAAGAATATTCTGAAAATATAAAACTATACACGTAACACATATTAGAGTATTCCATGTTCGAGTCGTTCGGTATGTCAACGTTGTTGTTGTGAACCCTGAAAATGAACCAACGGCAAATTTGTGTAGGCCTGTATCACGAAACTTTAGACAGATAAGCGGACTGCCACAGGCTTTTTGGTCTTCACTGTGCATGATTTTACACACACCATCCAGGACTTGAATAAATATCCCGGACCTATATGAAACGAAATGAATGTAGAATTAACGGCGGATTGTACAAGAGAACCGAGTGTCAGTCGGCAATACAGGTTTCGATTTGTTTGTTTCAAGTATGAGAATATCTATTACGGTACCGGTACTGTAACAGTAACAGTATGGGTCGAAGTATGATATCGTTCTGAATATTAATTAGCTACTGGTAGGTTCTCATCCCAGAAACTTTACCTATTGCCGTTTAAATGTTTCTCAAAGTTGTTTAGAATCAGAGTAATGGAATGGCGATAGCGATGTTTTGATTCTTAGTGTACAAATGCGGGGTGTAATTCCAAAGAATTTTTATTTCTGGAATTTCGGTAAGTTCGTGGGTTTTCATAAGAAGTATTCTCATTAACAATAAGATATTTAACTAAACGGGAAAGAGGTAAGTCTTTATGATAACTATATTCGAACAGAACAGAGCACATGCAGAGATGATTGTTGTCGGCGCTTCACATCGCAAAATTTGTTTTTGTCCCCTGGTGGGGAAAACTGACGTTTGTCAACTGTGTGATTTCCTGTCTATGTTACGTTAAACGATAGGTGTATTTTGTTAAAACTTTTTCATTTTAAGTTTATCTAATTATCTAAATAAGCAGGGGTCACAACCCCAAGACTATCCCTGAGTTTCAGTTGGTCGACTCTGACGATGAAGACTTCCTTGGATTTTCTGCGGAAGATATTCCCCCCGGAAATGAAGATCGAGTGAGACCAGTTTGTCCGCATCTGAATGTGCCGATTTGAAAACTTGTAGCTTTAATCTCGGATAAAATTAAATCCAGTACACAGAGTGCCTCAGTAAATTACATGTATGATGCTTTTATTTTATGCCGTTTTATGTTATATATTGTTATCGTAGTGCTCCTGTAATAAAATAAAGTGCTGTATTCTCATATATGCATCCGTTTTACACTTTTGTATCAAATCGTCACCACTCACTTGAGCCTGTTGCCTGCCGTTCAGTTGTTCGTATTCCATGGTAATTTCAATAAATTCACATGATTGAAAGTTCCTGCTTCACAATATATGACTGCCGACTCAAAATCAAGTCATTCAACAATGTTTAATTCTTGAAAAGAAAAACTTTTACCTGCATCCGATCGTCTTTGTTTTGAGATTTGGACCGACTGTAGCTTTTCCATAATTTATAAATAAACACTCAGTAAATATAACCTGATCCACTTCAGGAAATATACAGAAATCGACATTTCAATTAACCGGTAAATTAGATCATCTATGTAAGTTGTGATTGTATTCTGATCGGAGAATCATGACGAAAAGCTCAGCAAATGTACAATCTCGTTTCTCAACGGTTTAGTGAAATTAATTCAGCCTTTCAGAGGATCTAGTTGAGAAAAGTTATAAAATATATTCTTATGTTCAATATCATGATGATTTTGTCCGTGCAGTACTGAGAACCATATCGTGCATGGATTTATTCCATTTTTTGTAAAAAAAAAATCTAAACAACACTAATATCCAAATTATAACCGCGGCATGCGATTGTTGACTCCAGGTCAGATCGATAGCCGGCTTCATCTGAAAATATATTAGCATAAAATGTATTCTATTTAATCACCAACGTATAAAAGTTAAAGGGGCCATGAATTAATGAGGGACGATTAACCACCGTAAAGACTTGAACAGAAAAGGAGCGCCATGAAAATTTCCTAAGAGCGTGTCACGTCGACCATCGTTGTCGGTGATTTTTCTGTTCCGTTCAAACAGAATTCATCCGCACGCAGTTCTGCTTTCTCGGAAGATATTCACCGTGTTTTTCAAATAAAGGAATGCTGGATGAAAAAAAGATATTTGATATATGAACGCTGGAAACTGAAGAATGATTCAATAGCGGGCCGTGTGCAGACACTCGACCACGTGCGGGGGACTACCGTATATATTTTTCCCGACTGCGGCGAAACGCGAGCAAGTTAGGATAAATTGCAGGACTGCGGAGTTAATTGAATCAATTTTTTTCCTTATAGACTGTAAGTAATAGTAATTCAGTCTGATTATATTGTACCATTCCCTGTTGTTTCTCTGCGTTTACAAATAATAGCATACGGCGATATACTATACGAGATTGTAGTAACATATTCACTTTACTTTCATCGGCACGAATTCCGTGGCGAAAACGGGAGTGTTCGAATTTATTGTTTCACGGGTATATTGAAAATGCTCCCGTTTTCGTTTTATTAGGATGGACAAAATCACGACGGGAAAAATCGGCCGTTTTCGAATTAAATTTGGAAGGTGAATTAATAGGGAAATTACCGTAGTCAATCACAAGTTGCATATGTAGGATGCATTTGGAGTGCCTAGATGTTATACTTCAAAAATTATCACCTATACTCACTATATTAAATTTCAGGTGTAAGCATCTAACGGTTGAAGATTTATTGCACAGAAATGAATTCTCTCATTCCCCCACACCACTTTCTCCCTTGATGGCGGCATCTCATGTTAGCAGCTTTTGCTGAAATGCAATCTCAAGTAAGGTAATGACTGCAGTTTTCTCTGATGTGACAGATAGAGTGGAATGAAAACCCTACAACTTACATTCCTCCAATGGAGACAGAGTCTAAACTGTCCGGAGATCCCACCATACTCTCCATCTCCATGTCCATGTCGAGAAAGGAACTGTCACTGGACTCATCCAACATGCTCACTGTTGTTGAGTGTGCTTTGCTGGAGGATGCTGTAGCTGCCATATGGAGCGTCTGGAGACCGCTCTGTAAAACAGTCTTTATGGTAGGACAGCCTGTGGTAACAGGAATGATGGAGGGCGGTGAGGAGGTGGCAGCAGGAGACGAGGAGGATATCAGCTTGGATTGGTTCTGTGCAGCGGCAGTGGCATTCTGCTGGGCATTCTGTTGTAAGGCTGCCTTCAGTTTCTGCCGAGGTTTCAAAATCGAAGATTATGATTAACAATTAAACACATCAACGAATGTATTGAATACATGTATTTAATACATCACAATAGAGAAAATAGGTCAATGTCATCTTCACTAGGCTTCTGCCCCATTGCCACTTGCACATGTTATTAGAATTTAGAAAGCCTGGCTATAAATCCTTGCAGAGATATTGTGTTAACAAGCAAGATGAACAGACAGATGGACGTGGATGATGCAGACAATACCCTTTCGACGAACTATGCGCGGTGAGGTAAAAATCAATAGGCTTACCGTTACAACTTCTTTGCTATCAATCTACACATCAAGTCTGAACTGTACTTATAGGATAAACAACTATTTTCAATGATTTACTGTATTTTTAACCACAGTGATCTTGACCTTTGACCTCAAAATGAATAGGATTCCTCTTTGACCCATAGGTACAGCATACCAAAAGTTTGAAACCAATGCATGACACGGAACTGTAGATATCGCACGGACAAGCAAAAGTTAACAGAAAGACAGACAGATGGACAGACTGCCAGAAATCATGATCGCAATATATATTCCTCAACTATTGGCAGGAATGGATGGAGCACATGTATTTTTTTGCTATTTAATGATGAAACATTTGTGGTACACATTAGATATCTTTTACGAATGATTGTGGCAAATATCTCGGCACGGTGTGTTCAGAATCGTCAGCTCTAAACTGGAGGATTCAGTTTGTAAAAAGGTTAGAGGTGGCTTTAAACATCATCATCTAGGAGCCCCAGTTTAAATACTTCATCAAATATTCACAAAGATTGGTAAACGAGAGATCCTGAAGGATCTTGGCGCCCACCATTGTCCGATAATTGTAAGCTAATGACAAGAGGATCTTTTTGTCCATTGTTACTAAGACGATTGAGTTGTAATTTTGTTTACAGAATTTCGAATCTGAGTGAAAAAGATCGAAAAAGGGACACTGGAAAACACCAAGATATAATCTTTCTGAGTTTCAGAAGTTTCAAGATTTCTAGAAACTGTACTTATGTCGGTTGTTATAGTACAAGAGAAATGAGCAAAGTTAGTCTGAAAGTGAATGTACATGTACGGAGGATCCTTCGTCTTTGTTTTGAAGTATTTTTATTTTATTTATTTTTTTGCACGTGTCATCATTGGGTACTGGAAGCGAAGAAAAATCTCTTTGACACTTTGGCATACTTAAGATTTTATAATTAGGAACGAATGCTAAGTCTGTTCTGTTTACTGGACTAGTTTGAGATATCTCTTTTAAGGTACCATGCTCGAAAATAGTAAGATGGTACAATACTTATGGTGAAGGGATCCGGTCCGCGCAGTAATGTTGAAACTTCAAATTTGAAAGTGTCTGAATCCTGATTATTTCCCTTAGATCGAAACATGCAGTAGTTTACAGTTGTCAAGTTGTGACATTGTGTCACAAGAGTGACGTCCCTTCAGGTAGCTGACCCGCCGGCAGACAAAAGGGTGGGGCAGTTCACTTGCAACTGCATGGACTAAAGAAAACTGATTTAAAATTTGAAGAAATACATTATAATTCCGAATTATTTGAACTCCTTGATATGGAAGGTGAAGATATGGATATTCTCTATAGTCAATATATAGAATATGCCCCATCGTTTGATCCGCCGATTCTTGTGATGCAACGTCACAACTCGGGAATACCGTATTAATTGGATTTTCGAATCGGACCAAAAAAGGTATCTTGCACAACTAGGCCCCATGTGGGACCTGTGTACCAAATTTCAGAAAGATCCATAAGCTATTTCCTGAGAATTCACGATAACAATGTTTCAAGGAGAAATTCAAGATGGTCACCTGGCAGCCATATTGGATTTTCGAATCGGACCAAAAAAGGTATCTTGCACAACTGGGCCACAAGGGGAATCTGTGTACCAAATTTGATAAAGATCCATGCAGTAGTTCCTGAGAAATCGCAATAACAAAGTTTCATGGGGAAATCCAAGATGGCTGCCTGGTGGCCATATTGGTTTTTCGAATCGGACCAGAAAAGGTATCTTGCACAACTAGACCCCACGGCGAACCTGTGTACCAAATTTGAGAAAGATCCATACAGTAGTTTCTGAGAAATCACAATAACAAGGTTTCATGGGGAAATCCAAGGTGGCCGCCTTGTGGTCATATTGGATTTTCGATTCGGACCGAAAAAGGTATCCTGCACAAATAGACCACAAGGGGAACCTGTGTATCAAAATTGAGAAAGATCAATGCAGTAATTCCTGAGAAATCGTGATAAACTTTCATCGGGGGAAATACAAGATGGCCGCCTGGTGGCCATTTTGGATTTTCGAATCAGACCAGAAAAGGTATCTTGCACAACTAGACCCCAAGGCGAACCTGTGTACCAAATTTGAGAAAGATCCATGCAGTAGTTCCTGAGAAATTGCGATAATAAGGTTTCATGAGGAAATCCAAGAAGGCCGCCTTGTGGCCATATTGGATTTTCGATTCAGACCGAAAAAGTTATCTTGCACAACTAGATCCCAAGTGGGACCTGTGTACCAAATTTGAGAAAGATACATGCAGTAGTTCCTGAGAAATCGCGGTAACAAGGTTTCATGGGGAAATCTAAGATGGCTGCCTGGTGGCCATATTGGATTTTCGAATCGGACCAGAAAAGGTTTCTTGCACAACTAGACCCCAAGGGGAACCTGTGTACCAAATATGAAAAAGATCCATGCAGTACTTCCTGAGAATTCACGATAAAGTTTCATCGGGAAATCCAAGGTGGCTGCCTGGTGGCCATATTGGATTTCCAAATCGGACCAGAAAAGGGTTCTTGCACAACTAGACCCCAAGGGGGATCTGTGTACCAAATTTGAAAAAAAAAGATGCAGTAGTTCCTGAGAAATCGCGGTAACAAGGTTTCATGGGGAAATCCAAGATGGCTGCCTGGTGGCCATATTGGATTTTCGAATCGGACCAGAAAAGATTTCTTGCACAACTAGACCCCAAGGGGAACCTGTGTACCAAATTTGAAAAAGATCCATGCACTAGTTCCTGAGAAATCGCGGTAACAAGAATTGTTTACGGACGGACTGACGACGGACCACGGACGAAAAGTGATTTGAACAGCCCACCAGATGGTGGGCTAAAAAGTTGGATTTGTCCTGGTTTTGATAGTTTTTCTTTTATGGAACCAGATGAAACCCTTATTCTTTATCAATCACAATTACTGTTTCTGCCAGTTAAATGAAGAACAAATTGAGGAAACATTTGGACTACACAAGATGGTGGTTGAAGCTGCTCAAGACATTGGATGGATTAGAAATAAATTTTGGTATTTACTCATTTAGCTACAGATCAACGGCAGACGAGAGGACAAACAGAAAATTCCAAATAAAGTAACTGTTATATAGATGAAATATCTACCTGCTTTGCCAATGACGGCTGTGGCTGTGAGTGCGGAGTTGCAATGGTAACCACAGGGGCAGCGGATGATGGTCTTGTAACTGTTGCTGGTGCGTGGGTGTGTGACACAGGCATGGCAGTGACGTGTATACTGGGAGAGGAGATGGCTGCAGGTATCTGTACTGGCACTGTCTGACCTGTGGGTAACTGCAGTAACACCTGCATGGTGTACTGAGGCTGGGGCATCACTACACTGGCAGCACTGTCAAAAATACACTCAATTCTTATACATCTACTATTTAAAGTGGGGGGGGGGGAGACTACCCCACAATATTCAGAGGGGGTTATAGGGTGGCGAACAATCAGTTTGGCTCCTTCAATATATGAGAGATTTATTAGACCACATTCGATGGAGTGCCTTGAAATGGAGTTACAAATGTGGAGAGAAGCATCTAAAAGAAGTGGTTATGTAATTTCTGTAAATCTGTCCAAAAGATTTTGTTTCGTACAGACAATATGCCGGAGTTTTATATTGTCAACACTCAGCTTAGGACTGAATTTTATGCCAATACATCATTTGCCAGCTTTAGGTAGTCCTTAGAGTTTCGAAAAACATAATAGTTATCAGCATATCACCGATGGACATGATGGAAAGAATATGATCAAACCAAGTTGATAAAAGATTGTTGGTGTTAATATCAAGATTGTTGGTGTTCCATAACTTTCCTTCAAAACATGCGAGCTTTAATCTCAGTCATTTTAGATTAATTTACATTTATGCTCATTTTCCCATTCCGACATCATAATAGCCTGTACTGAAATTACCCTGGCTGGAGGTACGAGACCATCTGTCACCTATACTGTGCTCCATCAAACATAAGAGAATCAGACCAAAGCTCTATCTGGTGAAAGGTCTATTTCAATTATACTTACACAAATGCATTACTCTTGGCATTACATTTATCTTATCATCAATAGACATACTGGTTATAAAATATTTTCTTCTACAAATTCTTCAATGAAAATGTAAGCTCACAAGTTTGATGATGTGACAGGCATGACAGGTGGTGGCTGATCCAATCTGATGATCACGGGGCTAGTGGTTGCCGTGGTGACAGGTGGTGTTTTGGTTGTCGGGGTGGAGCTATCCGCAGCTTGGGTATTTGATATGATGATGACGTCATCGTCTGATGTCGTTGATGTGGGTTGGTTTGATGAGGTTGATAGTGAGTTACTCTGCGCTTTGGGGCTTTCCGTGGTAACCTCGCTGGTTTCTGGCTCATTCTTCGGCACACGACTGGGTATGTCCGTGACGGTCGTAGTGGAGGGTGTGTTGAGAGAGTCCGAGTGGTTAGAATGAGGTCCGGGTAAAGCAGCCGCTGGACCAGGTGTCGAACCTTTTGAACTGGGAGCTTGGGGCTGGGGACCTGGTAACGGGGCAATCTGTGACCAGAATAAAAATTACACCCGTCAAATTTAATGTAACATAGATTTGTTTTTCATTACACTCACTGACAAATAAAGTCTTATTATTATTATCAAGTCTATTAGTAAAAGCAGATGGTATTAGAATTGGACATCCCAATGTATGTGTAAAAAAATATCAACACTAAAACATCCATATGTAAATTAATATCATGTGGCTAAACTAGATCAGGGTCAAGTAAAAAATCTTCTGTGGGATGAATACAATTGTATTCTGTTGTGAAAGCAAATCTTTTAATACTTCTAATGCTTATAACCAAGTTCTCCATGCATTATACCTGTGTATGACCATTTTTAGTTGTACTGGTTCCCTCTGCATGTCCCTCCCCTGGCCCAAATGGAGGTACATCCGACGCTTTCTTGAACGCTTCTTCGAAGGGATTTTTGCTCAACTCCTGAAACAAGCCAATCTCCTCACAGTTCCTTAGGAACTTAGTTGGAGTGGGAGTCTGATCTGTAAACATGAGAATAAACAATGATAACATGACTGACTCATATATTGCTTAACTTTGTGTAACACAAATTGATCCAAAATGTGTTGAACTGGAATGATGACAACTGACACACAAATATGTGGCTGACTAGTCTGGGGGTTCATCATCACTAAGTCTACAGAGTGAAAGGGAGATCTGGATTTAAGTTTTTGGTATATGAACATTATTTCACAAGCATTAAGGCAATCATTTCTTCATATGGGAGACTTGGTCTATGGACTACTTGGCAGCAATGATAGAAAACCTGTACATCTCAGCAAGATTTACCGCTGCTGTTGGTATAATCGATGTCTGAGAGCACTTGAAATGATATGTTATCAGCTCCTGTTTGTTGTGGATACATTTGTTGAGCCTGAGAATGGCCCTGAATTACTCACCCAGAAACAAGTGATTAGGGGACAAGGTGCTGCTTCCTGTGTTGAGGGCTAAGCACATATCATGCTTCTTCATATGCACAATAAGATGATCTTCGTTCGCGAACCGCTGCCAAATAGAGAATCATCATAATAACCGCTGTCAAATAGAGAATCATCATAATAACCGCTGTCAAATAGAGAATCATCATAATAACCGCTGTCAAATAGAGAATCATCATAATAACCGCTGTCAAATAGAGAATCATCATAATAACCGCTGCCAAATAGAGAATCATCATAATAACCGCTGTCAAATAGAGAATCATCATAATAACCGCTGTCAAATAGAGAATCATCATAATAACCGCTGCCAAATAGCGCTGTAGAGAATCATCATATCATAACCGCTGTCAAATAGAGAATCATCATAATAAGCTGTCAAATAGAGAATCATCATAATAACGCTGCCAAATAGAGAATCATCATAATAACTTGCTGTCAAATAAGTCATCATAATAACCGCTGTCAAATAGAATCATCATAATAACCGCTGTCAAATAGAGAATCATCATAATAACCGCTGCCAAATAGAGAATCATCATAATAACCGCTGTCAAATAGAGAATCATCATAATAACCGCTGTCAAATAGAGAATCATCATAATAACCGCTGCCAAATAGAGAATCATCATAATAACCGCTGTCAAATAGAGAATCATCATAATAACCGCTGTCAAATAGAGAATCATCATAATAACCGCTGTCAAATAGAGAATCATCATAATAACCGCTGTCAAATAGAGAATCATCATAATAACCGCTGCCAAATAGAGAATCATCATAATAACCGCTGTCAAATAGAGAATCATCATAATAACCGCTGCCAAATAGAGAATCATCATAATAACAAAGTGTGAATTTATCTTCAAATGTTCGGCCACAGAATGTATCATCAGCAGCATTCTAGATTTCAAAAGATCAAAGTACATGTAGCATTATCAGTTTTACAATATTGAACATGTTAACAAACTGACATCAATTATGATTACCCAGAATTTTTATTTTTGCGAAGTGTACATGTATCAGTTTTGGACAGTTATGACAGGAATATTTCTTCTCTCATGAAACAAACATAATAAAACATTGTTCTGACATTGCAATGGCCGGATTATTGAGCATGGAGGTTCTGGTGGCAAATAAAAACCCTAGAAGAAAACACATATAGAACGTAAACTTTACATTGATCATGCCAATTTAAAGCAAAAACCAAATATAGACTTTATTAAGCATAATGGGCTAGGCTTTGTGTGTATTGATTGTGATGAAAGTGAATCACAACCAGAAATATCGATCTGCAAATTATGTGCCTGCAAAATATCTTGATGTGGCTATACATGTATTTTTGCATCAGGTCAATTCCATGCTACTTGGGACAAATAGCAAAAAATAAAAGTTTCTTAAATATGCTATTTGGTGGTCAATTATTATTGTTGGTGTTTTACTTGGCATATATTTAAATTTTCACATGAATAGCTCCAGCACAGACTAATCTGAAGCATTTTTTAAACCTAATAAGGAATTATTTGGCCGGAAATTAAACTCTAAATTGCCCTAATTGTTTTCCTGTGTTGTAGTAATTGTAATTGAGAAAACTGTTCATATTTCTAACCAATGGACCATTGTGACTTGTCAAAAGTCATTGGCTTTCATGAGTCTTAAGTAAATAATGTCACTGAAGCCAAATGTTAACCCAAGTTGTGCTGATGTAACATGAGTGACAAAATATGCATTTCTTTTGACTATCTCTTCAACAGTTTTTAATTCAATTTAGCTGCTTTCATGACAGCATCTGTCAGGTATTTAGAACATATATACAAAGAATTATGATCATACACTTGACACTTAGTGCTAGTCAGCTCACTGAAGTTGGTAACGTGAGTGACGATGTAACGTGAGTGACAACATGTAACGTGAGTGACAGGAGATGGCTGAAGTCACTGATGTCATCAATTGCAATTGGTGCAATAATAGGGGTGTAGAACATTTCGTTCTCTCTTGGAGGCTTTGCAGATCGAAGCACTAACTTCTTGGTAGCTACAAACAACTTGACGGAACTTGATTTAAGACTGCCTATGGGTGAATACTTGAGGTTAATAGAATCTACATGTATGTCCGGAAGAGATTTTTGGATGCTGAAATGACATGTCCAAGAGTGGTTTCAAATAATATCTTTTAATACAGAAACATAAGAATGTATATATATCCAGTCATATAGTTCTTTGATGACCTAACGAACTAGAAATATCACACAAAATAAGGAATGAAATTATTAAGAGAGGCACCTGAAGTTAGTACATGAATAGATACCAAGAGAAAAACTACGTCTGATACTGGAATCGCTGTTTGGGCTGAGACAGCCATGTGAAATAGGCAGGAGTTGTATTTCCGAAATACGGTGGTCACAAGACTGAAGTTAAACATCACTATCGCTAAAAGAGTATCATCAAAAGTCAAATTTAGTAGTCAGTGTAGGCATACTTTCAGCATTTCCTTAGAAATAATATAAGGGCTGCAAATACGGGGAATCGAACTTGGGGTTACTTCCGAAGCGCTATACGCAAAGCTGTAATAGAGTTCCCTTAGTTGAATACAGGAAGTATCAGTTGAAGTAAGCAGAGCAAACTTTTCAGAACTTTTCCAAGAAATGTTAAGGCAGCAAATACTGTCAAACCTGGGGAATCGGACATAGGGTTAGTTCCGAACTGCTAAACGCAAAACCATGTTAGGGTTACGGTTTCCTTAGGTGAACACCTAGGGAGTATCAGTTATAGTAAGCAGTAGGTGGTCAAATCTGAGATACATGTACACTGTTTACTACACCAGGGAACAAATTATTAGGAAGTTGAGCAACCCAGTCCCTGTGGATATTTCACATTTTCAGAATGGCATTGAATAGACAGAGCTACATTACTTGATTGTAATAATCTTGAATTCAAAGAGATTTCTTTAAGCAACAGATGTTAAATGCATTCCCACTTGTGTGTTCAAATTTGTACAACAACTCGAAAAGGATCTAGTTCAGTTTGACAAACCAATTATACTGCTCAAATGTTGCCAACATTTTGAGGAAGTACTGAATACATGTATAATGAAGCAAACTTTGACTGAATGATGCGGAAGGAATGTCTACATAAAATCGCTATTTACATGTACCGGTATTAAAGAATCTTTGATCATTACATGAGTATCATTTCTCCTATAGCTTGATAATTGTATAAGCTTATATGCCATAATCCAAACATATGCACGATTTACCAGAGGTTTTGGTAATGTTGTAAGACAGAATGTATCACTACATGACATAATTGACTAGAAATAATCACTGGACATGAATTTCCTGTGATCAATGGGGCTTCAAATCCCCCAGTCATATTGTAAACTGAAAACAATCACTTTGTTTTGTTGTTTGAAATGTTATTTTTAAACAAAAAACAATAAGTCTTCTTATTGAGGTCCATTGAATTGTAAGGTAACGTGAGTGACGTAACGTGAGTGACGTAACGTGAGTGACGCAGGTTTCTTGTCATTTGGTGCTGATGACAGCTAATACACTTATAATGTTGACTTAATAATGTTACTACTGCTTAGATGTGGTGGCTGCCCATTTATGGAAATGGTTGTTTGTTTATTGAAAATTAAAGCCAGAGCTAATTTCAAGAATAAAATTGGTACTAAAATTTTCATGTCCTTTTTCATGTAACGTGAGTGACGAGTGCTAAAACTTCACTTGGATACAGGCCTTCATACAAATTTGAACAATATCTATTTGTTGGTGTACACTGTGGCCAGGGCTGCCTGCATGCACAGTATGTCCACTTATAGTTGATGACTTGAAGATTGACAAGCAATTATATATCTGTAAAAGACTAAAAGTGTAACGTGAGTGACGTGGAATTGACCATCATGGAATCAAATGCATATGTTAAGGAAATAACAATTGGGATAATGTGATTATCTCTTATACAAGGTCAAACCCTCCCTGTTTATGACAAAATGCTGAAGGCAGTGGGGTTCACAAACCTATGACAGATGACTACCTTAATTATATGAGGGAATGTTCTCAATTAACGACACAAATTATAAGTCACTGAGATCTTCAAAGAAAGCACTCAGAATTCCTTTCCTTCACAGATACTCTGCCTATGCTGCAGTTAGGTGGAATTCTTTAAAGCCCAAAAAGGGTAGTTCCGTCATGTATGATACCGTCAATCGGGTACAGTATGCGTGCAATATACTTGTCCTTTTCAATTCTTGATTGAATGGTTCCCCACACGTAGTCCCCTGTTGTAAAGGATTGACCATATCATACTTGACGGATAGACCCCAAAAAGCAATACGCTTCCTCAGTACGCTGTTTCAAACACATTAATGTATAGAACCATTGTTGACAGAAAATGATTGTTTGTTCAATCCTTCAGTATTAACACTTGTATTCTTATCATGAACATTTGTATCGTGTGTGTATTGCTCACTTTGAAATTGTGTATTTATCTGGATGGCAAATTCTTGTATTTGTATGCTCTGATTAAATAAAGATTATTACTATTATTACAAATATCATTTATGAAATACATATGCTCAGTTTGTGCTATGTTTTACAACCCTTGTGTATATACCCATGTTGACCATCTCACCTCACAACTGAGGAAAAGCTTGTGTAAAATAAATATAGTTAGTCTCAAATGGTGTTACGTTCCCATTTATCTACAGAGTTAGATACAGGGTCTCACAGCATCCTTAACAAGAGCCCAAGGGGCTTCAATATACGCCCGTATATCTGGAATTACATTGGTTCAAATTTCAAGGTTGTTTAATAGCCTTGATTCCAATTGATCTAGCAATCCAGAGAAAGGTCTACATTTTTTTGCTTATGAGAATGTTACATATATCACATTTTATATTGAATGATAAACTAAAATGAGCTTTACTCTTGGTAACTAGTTGACCTTGAAGCAAGAGCTGAGAGCTCACATATCCCACACTGAAATCGACAATAGTCAAACACAAGAAAATAGTAGTTTTCCTGCAAATGGATTCCTTTCAGACGAGAGAATTGTTCATGAAGGAAGAAGAAAGTGATGAAGTAAGTACCTTTGTTCTTGAGTTAATAAACAGGTGTTTAGTTCATAAAGGACTCCTCTCCCCGTTAAATTAGTAAATATATGGTTTTTATTTCACAACAGTTTAACTAAATGAAGCGTTTCAAACATGGGAGACAACTCCACAGGACAATACCATATAAATGCAGGGGAAAGAACTTCGAATATTCCAACAATATTCCAACACATTTAGTCAGCTAAGCTTGATTCAGTTTTGGGGGACTGCGACCTAGACAAATTGATCTCATATGTATGGCTCCACTTTGCCATGCGAGTAAGGTATACTCAAAGTTTGGTATCAATCCATACCTTGAAACTAGAGCTATCGCATGGACAACAAATGTTAATGGATGAATGGACAGAACGCAACATCGCATTACACGACCTCGTCTTCGACAGGCATATGAAAATGTGACTTTTAATGATTTCTTGATTTTGGGGTCACAGTGACCTTGACCTTTGACCTTGACCTCAATTTTGGTACACAACACATCGTCTTCCCTCAATCTATCAATGCACACAAAAATCATGATTTTTAATGATTTCCTGATTTTGGGGTCACAGTGACCTTGACCTTTGACCTTGGCCTAAATTTTGGTACATGACAAACCGTCTCCCCTCAATTTCTCAATGGACACAAAAAATCATGACTTTTAACAATTTCACGATTTTGGGGTCACAGTGACCTTGACCTTTGACCTTGACCTACATTTTGGTATGTGACACATTGTGTCCCCCTAATGTATCTACTGACACAAAAAATGTTATTTTTAATAATTCCCTATTTTTGGGGTCAGTGACCTTTGACCGTGACCTAATTTTTGGTATGCATCACTTCATTTCCGCCTATTGAATCCACTCACAAAAAAATAGAAATTTTTAACGATTTCCTGATTTTTCGATCACACTGACTTTTGGCCTCTGACCTTGACCTACATTTAATATGCAACACATCGTTCTCCCCCTAGGGCATCCACTCACCAAAAATTAGAACTGTAGATAGAAAACTGTCAACGATCAATGATTTCCTGATTTTTGGCAACAGTGACCTTTGACCTCTGACCTCGACCTCAATTTTGGTACGCGACACATCGTCTCCACCTGGCGTATCCAATCACAATAAATTGCAACTGTGGATAGAAATCGTTCACAGATATAGACCGGACACGAACACTTCAGTGATTTCCTGTTTTTTAGGCCAGTGACCTTTGACCTGTGACCTCGACCTTCATTTTGGTACGCGACACATCGTCTCCCCGTAGGGTATCCACTCACCAAAAATTGGAGCTGTGGATAGGAAACTGTCCCAGATATAGACCGGACACGAGAACCGGACAGACGGACGGAAACCGCCATCACATAATACGTCCGCCTTTTGGGCGGGCGTATAAAAAGGACACAACTACAAATTCAAGTGACCATTTTTCCACAAAATCAAATGACTTTATTTTAGAAAACTCAGAGATTAAAGTGAATACCAGGTGCAAAAGGCACAGTAGTTTGTGTAAAACACTCAAAGAACACAAACTGACAATGTTTTGGCATGTTCAACACTATTTGAGTGATATTAGCCATTTTGCAAAATTAGTTTTTTCAAATAACGACAAAGCTATTTTCAAACAAGGACTTTGGCGAAAATCCTGCATCTAACCCTGATCTACTAGTTTAATAGACTAACACAGCTACCCCACAAATCATATGCTCAGTGGTGAGCAATAGGTCATATCAAATATTCATTTATTTATTATCAATAGGCAAGTTTTTCTGCAAATGAAACTTTTGCCAAGTGGTGCCATTCCTAATATTCTAATGAAAACGAGTTAATGATTATGTATTCAGTTCTTTCTCTCGAATGACTTCTGACCTAATTTTTAAAATCAGTGATGTGATGACGAAAAATGTGAACACAATAAATGTGGATTGCATCAAACTTTTTGCCAAATCTCACCTGCTTTTTCGTAGACTGCACTTTTCAGAAACAAGACTTACATGGAAAATAGTTTCAACCACAATTTTGTTGAATCAGGGACCATGCTTGTTAAGTTAGTTATGGGCTGTGTTCGTTAAGTTGGTTATTGGCTGTACTCTATCTTATACATGTAAGTTGATCTCCACAAAGGAACCACTGCTTGAATTATCTCAGCAAAGTGGTAGACCTTACCATGCCACAGTCGGGGGTCGTACAAGCAAACGGTTTGTCATCATCGCTCATTCTCCCTCTGCCCTGTGATGATGGGACCGGCTTCCGCAGTCGTGCAGTTAGTGCCAATCAGCACGGAGATCCCACTCAGTAGGATTATACCTGTCAGAAAATCCATGTAGTAATAGTTTAAGCAGAACTCAATGACATATTTGAGGCAGTATAACTCGTGAAAGTTAACATTTATTTCCAAGCAGCTCCAGAAGTGGGCTAAAAAGCACAGAATGAAGCCTAAATATGCCCCCAGACTGACCCCTCATACAATGGCATGCTTTCACCTTGATCATTGGGGCCCATATTTCCCCCTCTCTCTTTTTGGAAGCTTCCTACTATGCCTATGCTTACTCCTTGGGGGTTTTACTGGGTCAGATACTGTTACATTGTTGGAAAGCTAACTTTCTGTTCCAAATGGTTGTCAACCCCCGTATTATCGACTCCCTCCATGGAATCTCACAGTTTCGTAGTTCCCCTGTCATAGATGGAGAAAACCATCTGATCTGACCACAAATTTAACTTGAAGTTAAGTTTAATTCATACCAAAGTGGCAAGTCGGTGATTAGATCTGCCCCAACAGGGCTATTTACCCTGGATAGTCCCCTTCTGAAAACTAACAAGAATAAATGGTGGTCATTAGGATAAGGATCAGTGGAGATAACTAGTCAATTCGGCTGCTCAGGCCATATTTTGAGCATTTGAGCTATAGCTATATGGATATTAGTTAATATTCATAGCTACTCTCCCCCCACCCTTGCAGGTTGCTAATCCTTTCTCATGCACTGATTTTACAAGTACCGTATGATTAACGAGCACTTACTTTTATCTTTGCACCCTTCCTACATGTCCTGACATGGTTTTTGTTGAAAGAATAATCCTAAATGGACACCAAAACTGCCATCTTCCAGCAAGAATTCTGAATTTAATTCACCTCCAAAATCCATGGAGCACAGGTGAACGGAGGATACTAAAACTTATATATCAATGCATTGTGCGTACACTTCAGTATTAATTTTAGTTATCCATCGTGTGAATGAGCTAAATTATGGCGGTGAATTAAATTCAGAACTTTGCTGGAAGATGACGATTTTGGCAATCTTAATAAATTAATATCCTATCAATGCTCCCCAATCGTACATGTCGCTGTATAGGATCTATATTTCAATTGAATTTGGTGTTCTGAGCGCCCATACCATGATATTTAATAGCATTATGAACTCATGGTCACATCTGGACTCATCCATTATTAGGACGAGCTTTCATTGAACCCATCCACTGCCCTCAGGGGAATGTCCCTACCCCAGGAGATCTGAACCGACCCTCATACGCCACGGATTAAGAAGTGAAACCCACATGAGTCGACCCTTAAGAAGTGAAACCCACATGAGCCGACCCTCATACACCACGGATTTCACCCCATAGCTCATTCACCCCCAGTCGACCCATTCTACTGTAGGGTGAAAGCCTGGCCCATGGAATCTCAGGTAGCGAAAACCCCAGGTCTCTCGCCCCAGCCTATCCCACGCCACACCTATGCGACCCGCTGTGCAGTGAGTAAAGTGGAGGAGGAGGAGGAGTAGGTGAGTAAGGTGGAGGAGTAGGACACGCCACGGATTATACTAGGGAGATTAGGTTCACTGTGTCCATTTACCCCAATGTTTACACCAAAGATCAGTCCATGTATCTACCCCGTATTATGGTGCCACAATGTCGGGACCGCAGCAACATCAAAAGACTCCCGCCAAAGAGCCGGCTAGTTCGGCTGAGCCAACCAAAAATTCTTTGTCATCAATGTTCCCTTCAAAGCACTATGAAGCGTTTTCGGGAATGATTCACATGCGAGTTACTGCAAGCCTGTTAGGTCCTACAAGCGACAATATCCAAATGGGGAGCAGACAGGATTTAATTTTAATTAGATTGCGATTTTGGCATCCATCTTGGATCAGGCAATCATGTCTCCGGCAGGCGGGGCTTATGTGCTGGGTCAGTGGTACAGCAGGTGATTTGGGTTAATATACAGTGGATCGCTATGTTACCTCCCTTGTTGTGTAAGAGCTGTCAGTGGACACACCTATCACCCCCCCCCCCCCTTCTCGCTTCATCTCTATTTATTGACTTGCTAGAGCTAGAGTCAGCATCAGTAGCCTACATGAGACAGAGCAGAACCTAAATAGCCACAACTGTTCCTACTAATAATGACAGTTGCAGTTGATAGTCACACATGTCATTCATTGATCTTCGTTAAGTACAACCCGTGCCATACAAATATTCATCCTGATGCTCCTTACCGGTTATTTTCTGGAAGCTAACTCCTTCTCCTCCATGCCTGTTACTTTTATTCATGTTCCCAATTCTGATGTTAACTGTACACAAGCCAGTTTAACCTCCCCCATATACCATATTGTGTATTTTTGGGTCACGTACTACACATGCGCACTCGGACAGACATGCCCAACCTGGCAACTAGGTCGCTGTGAACACGGCTCGTGTACAGCTAATTATCAACATGGTAAACGTTCAAAAAGTTACAAACGTGGAAGAGAATGAGCTAGCTTCAAGAAAATAACTGGTACGGAACATCAGGATGATGTTTATATGGTATGGGTTGTACTGAACGAAGATCATTGAACAGCATGTGTGACTATCAACCGCAGGTATTATTGATAGGAACAGTTGTTGTGGCTAAATCGACAAACTGGTTTTCCAAATTATTTCTGATCAATCATACAAATTAAAATACATATCTGGCTTTAAATCAGACATCTGTAAAGTTGGGCATTACTGATGTCTAACTGAAATTTTGAGTTGTGAGTGGGATACCAAACAGCAACAACAACAACACTGAACTGTCAATTTTCAGATAAATTCACTGTCACATAATTCGACAGAGCGTTAAGGAATGTATCAACATATGGCCAAACTCATTCACTTTTTGTTGGATATGGCTTCATAAACATGTTCACGCAAAGATCGACAAAGGAAGTACAAAAATCAAACCAGTTTTACCTAGGATACAATTGAAATCTTTCTTTGGATCCTTTCGCAAGTTACAGTGGTGGCGGAAAACACCGACAGGTGGCGTCAGTTGTATTTCCTTACAAACATTGCCATCTCGCACTTCCCACTTCCTAGTTTGATTCTGTTTGCTCTAATAAATTACTACAAGATTAGTAGTATCATATTATCAATTCACATAACTTTTAATCTAGAAATAATATCTTTACTAAAACTAGAATTGTAACAATGGTCGTTAAACCGGAATCGAATGTCCCTTGTCAACGATCCAAACGGATCGCACATGGTCATTGTGATGTCACGTGATCCATCAATGTGACGCAATATTCAGTACATGTGGATATTATAATGTGGAATAGCCGTCGACTGCAAACTTGCAAAAAATGGCTCAATATGAATATTAAAACTAAGACGGAAATACAATCTGTGTGTTGTTTTCCATAAAAAAGACCTTCTGTGTGCCTAGCTTCTGGTGGGGCTCGAAGTACAGGTGAAGATCGATCTATCTTTACAACATCTATAGAATGAACTTTGCATACATTAGTGCTATTTTACACACCAGAAAAATTAAATAAAAATCAGCTTATTTTTGGATGTCAGTGACAGTAAGAGCAGGGACCGCGGAGCAAAGGGGGGTTCTGTCAATATAGATTTAGATCCAAATACTCATATGCAAAACAGTACACCGTGGGAAAATATTTTAAATTGGAGCGATATGCAAGAGGTGGGGAAAATTGACGTCTGGCGACTAAAAAGTAACCACATGACCCTACAGGAAAGCGTCCCTCGGGGTCGTACTAAAAACTGCGCAGAACTGCGCGGAGCTTAATTGCAACTGTGCGTGGATTATTTGATGGATTTTCTTTATTTGCTGACGAGCAGAATATTGATATTAATGAAACAGACAACAAAATCCGCAAAATGCGAATCTGTAGACTATATGTCGCTTGAAACGAGAGAGAACGAAATTCAAATGCGCGGAAATTATGTTTCACTGCCCGGAGATTCGCTTCGCTGGAATGGAATCGTTAATGTTAGAGCACCTTATCCTACCTTATTCGTTATCATTTCACTTGGAATCATTTGATATGCTTTCTTCAACTGAGTCTTATGTGTGGAATTTCAACTGTCCGTAAGTATATATTGGCGGGTATCAATTTTAACTGCGCGGAAATCGAGCAATCGTTTTCACCAGTGTTATTGCAGGTGTGGCCCCCTAGGACCAGTATTTATTATACTATATTTCAACTGTCTGACAAACACCACATCATCACATGGATGTTGGATAGGACGAGGCAAA
The DNA here is from genome assembly GCA_036873755.1 of Hanleya hanleyi. NCBI lineage: Eukaryota > Metazoa > Mollusca > Polyplacophora > Lepidopleurida > Hanleyidae > Hanleya > Hanleya hanleyi. The sequence goes on along the minus strand of JAVTVY010006550.1, from coordinate 12,950 downwards.
CGTCTGCGAACCATGATTTAGATATGGGCAGAAATAGATTCGATTCTTGATAGAACTTGGTATATTGAGCACTTTGATAGATATATCCAGTTGAAATTCATACATAAACTTAGTTCAATATAAGAGAATCTGCGTGGGGTGAAGCTACCATGGATTTCCGCGCAGTTAAACTTGATACCAAATTTGCTTACGGTCTCGATTTCCGCGCAGTTGAAATTTATACCAAGTTCACGTTCTGACAGATGAAATTCATACACGCAAGCCTTTTGAAATTCATACACATCAGACTTAGTTCAATCTAAGAGAATCTGCGTGGAGTGAAGCTACCATGGATTTCCGCGCAGTTAAACTCTATGCCAAATTTGCTTACGGGCTCGATTTCCGCGCAGTTGAAATTTATACCAAGTTCACGTTCGGACAGATGAAATTCATACACGCAAGCCTTTTGAAATTCATACACATCAGACTTAGTTCAATCTAAGAGAATCTGCGTGGGGTGAAGCTGCCATGGATTTCGGCGCAGTTAAGCTTTATGCCAAATTTGCTTACGGGCTCGATTTTCCGCGCAGTTAACATTTATACTCAATTTACGTTCGGACAGATACAATTCATACATATCAGATTTAGATGGAGCGAAGCGAATCCGAGTGGAGTGAAACACGATTTCCGCGAAGTTAAAATTTATACCCGCCAATATATACTTACGGACAGTTGAAATTCCACACATAAGACTCAGTTGAAGAAAGCATATCAAATGATTCCAAGTGAAATGATAAAGAATAAGGTAGGATAAGGTGCTCTAATATTAACGATTCCATTCCAGCGAAGCGAATCTCAGGGCAGTGAGACATAATTTTCGCGCATTTGAATTTCGTTCTCTCTTGTTTCAAGCGGCATATAGTCTACAGATTCGCATTTTGCGGATTTTGTTGTCTGTTTTAATAATATCAATATTCTGCTCGGCAGCAAAGAAAGAAAAATCCATCAAATAATCCACGCGCAGTTGAAATTAAGCTCCGGGCAGTTCCGCGCAGTTATATGCGCAGTTCCGCGCAGTTTTTAGTACGACCGGTCCCTCGGCACCTAACTTTCAACCCGGTTGTAACAAATGTAAAGGTAACAAATGTAACAAATGTAAAGGTCTAACATCCAGACAACATTGTAACATTGTAACAATGTTGTAGGCTAAAGGTTGTAACAAATGGTCCCCACGCGTACGGTACCCCATAAGTTTTTGATGCTAAATTGTCATAAGAGGTTATATTTGACATTTAATAGCGGGTTAATGTTTTTGGGACTGTCCGATGAAAACTGTCCGACGAATTTTTTTTAAAAAAATAAAAAAACAAATTAAAAAAATTAAAAAAAAACAAACGTGAAATCCGTGAGTAGTGGATAGGTAGGCTTCCAACGCCATATGTGAAATGAGAAGAGGGTAAGATGGCTACACCAGCCGGTAATATGGCGGACAAAGTGGGTAAAACAACGGGTAAGATGGCGGGTAAGGCGGGTAAGTACGTCACGTTTGATGACGTATGTATAATTTGTAAATAATTTGATCACGTGATACCGTACCTCAAATTAGCTCTGGTACAGCCGTGTTCTATACTACGTGAGAACAACGCTATGGCTGCAAACCAATCACCAGATCGACTTGTTGGGAAAGTGCCGTACGGGCAATATTTGCCGAACCAATTGACCATAACCAATACAATAATTCGATTCTATGTCCACTTACCTTTCATAAAACACATTGTTTATCAGCGACTGTCCATTTTTAGTTTTGCAAGACGTCTAAACTCGGACGAGGGGGGTAAAACTGTCCACATCGCCGTTGTGCGTATAGTGTTTATCGCGAGTTGTTATGGCGCGTAATCAGCGTTCAACCACCAGCCACCAACCTGTAACCATCTCGGTCATCTATACGCGGTAAGACTGACCCTGGGATCGTGTGTATCCATTTCAGACTACTTTCGGCATCTGCTAAAGGGAATTTTCAGAAATCAATACCACGTGACTTCGTCAGCCAATCAGCTAAAGTCTACGGACGCAACCCCAACGTAACCCGCCATTTTCGAGTCATGTGATGATCTACTTGTTCAAAATTACAGATCTACCACACCTCTTGGATGATACGAAAGTTATTTATACCTATATATTTTGTAAGCCCAGGCAATATCTGTTTCCGAGGTATGTATGAAAACCTGTAATTTATCAGAGTTTTCGAGTCTGTTCTCCGCCGGATGAAGACCGAACAGAATCCGGTAAAACACCGGATATCGCTCCGCGATAATGGAGACACACGATTCGCAAGCCATCTTTTGGATGACGAAGTGTACGCAAATGCCCAGCCACCAGTCAGATTTTTGGACCGGATTCGGGGCCTTCGCGCACATCGCCGGAAGTGACATCATATATAGTAAAATAGATGTTTATCGAACATTTCGATTACTTTTCAAGTCTGCATAATACCTCTGTTGACCTAGCGTTAAAAAGAATTATCTGGAGATAATTTCCCCTGTTTATCTGGACAGAGCATATGAAAAGTAGTTCGCTCATGAGCAACACTAAAGGAGTTGTTCGGCCGGATTCAAACTGAACCGTGCGTTGGTTGGTTTCCCCTATACGTCATAGCAACGTAGTAAAGGCCAACTTCCGCTATTGGTGGCAGGGATGGTAATGGAGCCTGCGAAATGGAGCATGCGCTGTCGGAAGGTTGATCAGCTTTCTGATCGATGTAAAGATGGCGGCGATGTGGACAGTTATACCCCTCTCGTCCGAGTTTAGATCTTTTGCCAAGCTAAAAACGGACATTCACTCATAAACAAGGTGTTTTATGAAAGGTAAGTGGACATAGAATCGAATTATTTTATTGGTTATGGTCAATTGGTTCGGCAAATATTGTCCGTACGGCAGTTTCCCAACAACTCGATCTGGTGATTGGTTTGCAGCCATAGCGTTGTTCTCATGTAGAATAGAACAAGGCTATACCAGAGCTAACCTCAAATATAACCCGTATCTTGTGTTGCAGGAAAATTCACAGACTCTTGCAGTTTAAACCAAGGAAACGCTTTCAATATTCGGCGTTCACACCTAGATGTTCGAGGACACGACCAATCAGAATCAAGTATGCGACAGCCATGTTTGACGACCTGATTATTTGTCCATTTGCGTGCACTTCGCCATCCCATGGAGTTATAAATAAGAAGGAGAAATAACTCCGCCAGATCAAAATGTTCAATGTACGATTCCGCCACAGCAGGGATTCGGCGGATTAGCCTGTGTGTACTTGGGGGTTTAAAGCAGGCTCGGTCATGTTCGGCAGTGGTCGGATTCCCGCGCATGCGCCCCATCGACGTCATCAAAGCTATTATAAGTTGAGTGTATTGGAAATGTGAATTGGAACTTAGCCGCCCGCTGTGCACGCCGCCGGGGAGTGTTGAGTTTGACCATGGACGGAAAGAGAGGTCATTTGGACTCAACAGTGATAGGCACACTTACATCGATTCTATTATAAATTATATTGCGTTCGTAAAATAGGTTTTTGAGAATTTTTCTATCGTTTATTTTAATCGCTTAGTGCAACCGGTCCCTCATGAGCTATTCGTTTCCACATTCGCTGTACTTATACCAAGTTCCCTGCAAATTTTTGTCTTGTTGGGAAATGCGGAAATTGTAGAAAAACGATAAAATATACAAAACGACAAAATAATTCCAAAGTGCTGTAACTAAGTCATATTCTGATCAATGAAATATGCACATATTCAGTATGATTTCAAATTGCCTAATATTTGTGTTGCGCATAATTAATGCATCGTTATTTTTACGTAGAACTACTGCGCATTTTTTATTTCAACTTCCGTTGATGTTTTTCTGCGGCGAATAAGAACCAACGACGGAATCATACATTGCACATCAAACGGACAGATCGTGACTGACAGCCATTCAAAATACAATAGCTCTGCGGGCGACCTCACGGGTCAGTGACCCGCGGCTGGCTGAGTTGTTTCTCCTTCTCATTTATAACTCCATGGCCATCCATAAGATGGCTTGCGAATCGTGTGTCTGCATTATTGAGGAGCGATATCCGGTACTTTACCGGATTCTGTTCGGTCTTCATCCGGCGGAGAACAGACTCGAGAAATCTGATAAATTACAGGTTTTCATACCACTTTTTTAAACAGATATTGCCTGGGCTTACAAAATATATAGGTATGTGTAACTTTCGTATCACCCAAGAGGTGTGGTGGATCTGAAATTTCGAACAAGTGGTTGTTCATGACTCGAAAATGGCGAGTTACGTTGGAGTTACGTTGGGGTTACGTTGGTAGACTTTAGCTGATTGGCTGACGAAGTCACGTGGTATTGATTTATGGAAATTCCCTCTGGCAGTTGCCGAAAGTAGGCTGAACATGGATACACACGATCCCAGGGTGAGTCTTACCGCGTATACCGGTACCGAAATGGTTACAGGTTGATTATTTGTCAAGAATCGTCGTCCATGTTTATCACGTGAGACTTTAATCTATAGAGAGAACGATTTAGAATAACCATTCCATTCTAAGCCTCATATCAATGCAGATGTACACAATCATGTAACCACATGGATGCTATCAGGAGGTGTAAGAGGAGATAACATGATTTTGATTTGTGTTCGACTTAGCTATATCATATCATATATCTTATTCAATCATTTTAAGACAATTAATTAAACATATTAGTGACGTATCAGCGACGCCATCAAACCAGAATTAAGGTTATATATTTAGCATAGAAAATAATTGAAATACGACGTCTAACCATTACAAGTATGAATATCAGAAAAAAAAGAAGCATCTTTAAGTTATAGAGCAATAATGCTTTATTAAGCAAGTGATAATATGTCATTTCAACATTGTATTCATTAACATATATATACCATCTATAAATCTTTTCTATAACATCTACTTTATTCATACTCATTATTCAAATTACATTCAGCTTTATTCGACTTTTCGGGGGCTAGGGGTCGTATGAACCTATGTATCACAAGATTCTTATAGTGTTCATATGAACAGTCCCAATCAAAGCGCGACTGAGATATATCATATTCTAGATAACGACTTTACAGCGAAAATCATATGGATTAAGAATACTGATCAACGGTACGGGTGGTGGAGTTGACGGTGGCGGAGGCGGTGGTGGCGGCGGTGGCGATGTCATCGCCCGCATGCTTGCTCGCCTGCTGATGCCGCCGATATACCTTGGTGAATTCTATAGCCTAGAAGCTGTAGGGTCTCGGCGGCACCACCAGGCGAGCGAGCACCTTCCTTCAGCATGGGTAGCTTGGTAAAGTTCGGAGATGGACGTCCATGACATGGACGGTCCTTGATTCTGAAGAAGAAATGCATCCGATCATCATATATCGTCTGAGCAAAGGACTCATGTTATACTTCGCTGACACCGTCGTCGCCACCACCGCTGTCAACACAACTGCCGCCATCGCCTTCGACATAGTCACATGTATTTAATTATCCCACTTTATGAACTTTGTAAAGCCGAATGAAACATGACCGACGATTCCTCACAAATGATCGCATCATCAAAAAGGTCGGTCGCATACTTGATTCTTATTGGTCGAATCCTCGAACATCTAGTCAACTGCTCAATAACAAAAGAGAAAAGGAATGTCCTAAAAGCCTAAGAACAAACCACGGCGAAATACCCGTATTTGACATCGGAGTCGCCGGACAGACGCTCTTCTATAGAAGCTGAAGCGATAGTTGGTTATACGAAGAATCCAACAAGCTTTCAACACTTTAATTTGACTATAGCTCTGTAAATATAAATTGTGTAGCGATTCTATGTGACATCCTGAGTACGCCTTATATTACAGGCGTGATGATTTCGTCAATGGAATCTCGCTGACCGACTAACCATAAGGATATGCCCTCTACGTATTCACCCTGGATCCCACATTTCCCCCACAAGACAATCTTCAGCTGTTGAGAAAAGCTATATAGCCTGAATGCGACCCTTCGGAGAAGCATTAAACGAAACGGTCAGCTGTTTCACATATGGCGAATTTCTATTTCTGTGCAAGGTAGATAACACGCGGAAAATCGTCCAACACTCCGTGAACAGTGCTGTATTAAATAATCCGCTCTGGCCGTACCCTCGACAGAAACATCGGCGGGGTTTACGGGTCTTATGAAATTCCTAGTCACGTGACAGAGAAACCGGAGGCCTATTTCGTGGACGTCAGTATCTTTGTTCCTATAAATGAAGCGAGTTCAATCAAAGATAGGTAAAAGCTTATTTGAAGAAGATTGACATTCATGCACAATGAAAAGAAAGTCAACCACGTGGAAGGGGTGATAGGAATGATGAAAAATAGTATGTACTGATATATCACCCAAAGTCAGACCTTCTGAATTGGGACAAGACCTGGTGCTTATTACCACCATCGCACTGCTTTTGCTAGTTGGTTTCCTAGGGATGATATCCAAATATCATACACGAATAGAAAAGGTGGTACCCTGGATAAAATTTAGAAAAAGGATTACCACCGAATATCTGAGCTGACGCTTATTCTGATATGACGATTGTTTGTTATAACCGATTTCATGACTGGAGCGAAAAACGATGCACGAGTATATTACTTACCAACGGATCGCATAACGCCAATGTGTCTGTGATATATATATTCTACAAAACGTCGTTGAAAATGTCAACGTGTCTAGAGTTATCGGGGTAAACTGTCAACACATCGTATTATTGAATAACCCCATTGACCGTCAGCATATAACTTCACTCGGAATTTGATTGTATTCCGTTAATGTGGATTACTTCATGAAAATGTACAGCGATGTCGTTTCAAGCTTGCAAGGCTCTCCTTTGATAGACCTGAACCGGCAACACTCGATTCTTATCTTAAAATAAAAATCATTCATCAGCAGCTTCTAGATATCCAAGATTGCAATACAAGCGTCTAGTCCGTTATGCAATACTCGGCCGTCGTCCATTAAAGATTCGTCGCGTCCATCTTCTAAACACATAATTCTTATAACTGCATTGCCACCAAATCAAAAAGTATACATAAACACAGGCTAGTTTCCTGTTAGAGAGAAGCGATCAACAGTTTTCAATGATGCCGGTAAGACATCATGATGTTCCAAATATCAAATCCGTATCGCTGATCTGTATTCTTGCTTCAACATGATATTAAAAACCGACATAGGTGAGTCTTTTCTTAATCAAAACGTATCTTTATCAAATACACGAAGTAATTTCTAGCCACCCTGACGTTTATTCGCGTTGAAATGGATGTACATCTGTAGTTATGTAGATGACGTGAAATTCACACGTAAATCATGTATTCAAGTTGGTATCATGGTCTAATGTTGATATAATTATGTTCCCCTCTAATTAGAGGGGCATATAGTGATCGCTTTGTCCGTCTGTCTGTCCATCTCTCCGTCTGAATTTCTTGTCCGCGCAATATCACGGTTACTATTTGATGGACAGGATAGAAACTTGCATGACATGTGGCCAGTGCCTCGTAGTTGTGCAGCGTGGAGTTTATTCCGAGTTTCGGTTATATTTTCAAGAGTTATGGCCCTTCGTTCCTGAAATCTCCGTGAATGAGCCGGGTTCCTCGATCGACTGCAACACAATGTAGTCGAACATTTGGGGAATATTTCATAATAAGTGGCTGACATTCTGGATTTTGTTTTGGTCGTACCGCATTCGAATTTACTTTCTCGGTACCTATTGTCTAAATTTACGAGCTAAATAGCCTCGTTTAAGAAGTGCCTGTGTAAGAGTGCAACACGCAATATGAAAGTCGCACCCATTTGCAAATACGGCGAAATCTAAAAAATTGAGACTTCACTCTACTGTGTAAAGTAATAAAAGGATGAAAAGAAGACTGGTGTAATAATTGGTGACTATCAGTTGGTTTGAAATAAACTTTGCTGTCAAATCTCCCAGAGGAGATGAACCGGCTTCCATTATAGACCATAACATCAACAAAAGGCACACCATGACACTGGGTATCGGGTTGCAGTCGTATATTCGGTTTGTGGTAATTACGGATACCGACGAAATCATGGAAGTGTTGAATAGTACCAGACCATACCCCAAGAATATCATCTAGATATCTTTGCAAAGCAAGAGCTTAATTGGACACTTCAGCAGAGCGTCCTTCTCCCAGTCGGCCATATATATTTTGGTATATGCTGTGGCAAACTGCTTAGTCATAGCAGTGCCCTTAATTTATAAAAAAAACTGTTTTGGCCCCAAACCAAATTCATTCGTACGGAGAGAAATATGAGGTAACAGAAGAATATACCAGTCATTCCTGTTAGAGGAGGGATGATTAGGAAGGGTTTCAGCGATGAACCAATGTTGGAGTAAAAGGATTCCACATCCAGAGTAAATGGTATGGTATGGTATGTCTCTCTTGACAAAAAAATGAGACAGTCTGTAGTATTGTGAACATTTGGTAATGGGATTGAGCCAGGAGTCGATATATTCCGCCACACTGGCCGTTCACTACCAGAGTCTCATACAATCGGTCGTCCTTCTGGCATACGTGGATTAGGCCAAGACTAAATTTCCTTATGTATTTTGTGTAACCGGTAAACTATCCTATTCCGACATTGTGTATCATATTTTAGATATTCAATTTTTTTCTGGTGATATTACCTTCATGGTACCTTTTTGTAAGAATGTTTATGATCAAAATTTTATTGCCAGAGGACAGAGATTGTTCAATGGGAACATAGTAATACCTCTCCGCAAGTTGTCTAAAAGCCTCAACAATATATAACGACTGTAATCGCCAACACGCATGGGGAGGTGTGTGTGTATATATTTCTGAAAAGGTCGCCGTTTCCCATCGGAAAGAGTATGAGAATCGAGACCTGGAGATGGTGTGGATTGAGATACACGACAATCCCAAAACATTAATTTGTACATTATATCGCCCACCTAATACAACCGTTGATAAATGGCAGGTTATTTCTGACAACATAGAACAACATAGTCCTCGATGCTAACCCAGGTAAAAATGTTATAATCTGAATGAGGATCTGTTCAATAACTCATTACATCATATGAAAGATATAATTACCAGTTTTGGCTTCAGTCAACTTGTAAAGGAAGCTACAGGACCAGTCTCAAATTCTCTGCTGGACCCCATACTATGTAATAAATATCAACTGGTAATCAATAGTGGGGTCTTGGCACCCATCTGCAGTGACGACTTCCCAACATTTCTTAACTTTAAATCTCCCATCCCCAAGAAAACCAGTTACCAACGCACTCTATGGAATTATAATAATGCCGACTGGACTAAATTTAATGAAATACTAGCCAATTCTGACTGGTCTATACCAACCGGTGATTATGTAATTGACGATTTTTGCGAAAAAATCTCTCATAACATTTCTTGTGTATCTGCGAAAGTATCCCCCACAAAAGTGTGCTTATTAAACCTGATGATAAACCTTGGATTTCCAATAATATTAAACATGAAATGCGAATTAGAGACAAATTGTATAAGGAAAGCAAGAAAACAAGATCTGAGCTGTACATCGCGAAATTTCACAAGCAACGTAACCAGGTTAATCACCTCGTTCGAATAGCAAAGACCAACTTTAAACAAAAAACGGCCGAGAAAATCCAGAACGGTCGCGTTGGGTCTAAATACTGGTGGAAATTAGGCAAATCTTTATTAAAAGATTGCAATTCCACATTCAATGAAATCCCACCCCTTAAACGGGCTGATAATACTTTCGCCTATGACAGCAAGGACAAGGCAAATCTATTAAATGAATTCTTTACTAACATAACAAAATTAAATAGTTCTCATTCTGAACTTCCACCATTTACCCTGTATACTAACAACACTCTTGTTCCAAGCTGTAGGTCCCGACCACATTAGTCCAAAATGTCTCCACGAAGGTAGATTTATTCTGGCCCCTGTCCTAGCACAGTTCTTTAACCTATCACTAAATTCTTGAATTTTTCCTAATCACTGGAAAATCGCCAATGTTACACCTATCTTCAAGAAAGTCCCATCTCACTATTGAGCTGTCTTGGCAAGGTAATGGAGCGGGTAGTTGCGAAGTATATCTATAACTATGTTAAATATGATATAACAAATTACAACACATATAAGGGAAGTGGGAAGAGGTGCCGACATACTGACTGCGTCACATGACTGCACAGAATAGCCTTCTGGTTAACTTATTCTAAACCAGTCTGGTTTTTTACCGTCGCAGTCCACAGTTACACAGTTGCTTGATATATACAACGACATAGGCACTGCTCTTGACCAACAGAAAGAAGTACAGTTCGTTTTCTTTGATATCTCTAAAGCATTCGATCGGGTATGGCATCGAGGACTAATACAAAAACTTACAAAATTTGGAATTTGTGGTAATTTGATCAAGTGGTTAGACAGTTATTTGAAGAATAGATTCCAGAAAGTAGTACTTAATGGAATCGAGTCAGAGTCATTACGTATCCACGCTAGTGTTCCACAAGGATCAGTTCTGGGACCACTTTTATTCCTCCTGTTTATCAATGATCTACCCATTGGAATCCTTAACAACATACGCATATTTGCAGATGATACGTGTTTATATATCATTTCTGATCAACTCACTACCACTCTTCCCATCATTAACCATGGTTTAAGCAGTATTTTATCTCCATGAAAAGATATAAATGGAAATGGGGATTGGGTAACAGGCAGAGCCTATATCAAACCCTCTCCCTATATACAAATTACATATACAATAGGTGGTCGTTTAATCAATACATATAGTCGATGATATATAGTAAATTATATATTAGTGAGATGGTGAGAAAAACAATAGTGCGTGCGCTATCTACATACAGTTCTAGGAACACCAATAAAAACATTTCGGCAATCATCGAGAGTAGTACAAGTGAACTCATATATTAAACTTTAGATCTTAAATCTACCGGTTCGTCTGATATAGTCGTGCACAAATGAAGTGATGCACCTATTATATTCAAAATTCTTTGAGGAATCACCAAATTGCAGTGTATCAATATTTACATTATGACCGATTTCATTGAATAATTGTGCCCTGTGAGTATTGTGTATTGTACAGAAAAAAAAGAAATTATACGCCGTTTCATTAGAATTGCCACATAAGCAATATGGATTCTCTGCTATATGTTGGTGATACATGTCGGCTTTCAGCTGACTGCAGCCTAGTCTCAACTGTGTATGAATAACTTGGAGATTCCGTTCACCAAGATAAAATGTTTTGGTACTGCATGCCCGGTAAAGGTTTTATGACAGAAAGTATGTAAATTGGGAGATGAACGTAAAGTAATATCAGTGTTATTCCACAGACGAATTCCAGAGGGAATACACGACTGATAATACAGGTTCCCTCTGCAGCGTAATGTGCGGAGATCCGGGTTGTTCCTCAGTGGATACCGATTGTTTTCACGAACCTGTTCGGGCAATAGATTATAAAGCATAGTGGGTGTTTGGCGATTTACTATTTTGTACATAAGTTTTAATTTATTTCGGTTTCTACGCACTGCTAATGAGGTGAATCCTGTCTCTTCATATAATAAATCGTGACTCACCCCTCGGGGTGAACCACAGATTGTTCTGATAGCGTCTAGGTGTAGGTATTCTAAAATTTTACATTGATATTGAGTACAATTGTCCCAAATGACATCGGCATAGTCAAATATTGGTAGAATGAATGATTTATATAAAATTTCCAGAGTTTTTCTACTTAATTTATATTTTAGACTTCGCAAACAGTTTATCATAGGTCCGACTTTTTTTTCCATTGCCTCAATATGCAACTTCCAGCTACCAGTTGAATCATTAACCATGACCTGAGTCTCATAACTGACTGGGCCGCTCGGTGGTTAGTTGACTTTAATGCTTCTAAAACAATCTCCCTTTTGATATCGAGGCGACTACATCAATCTCATGTTGATATTGTCTTCGACAAGAACCTGGTGACTGCTTCATTGAATCATAAACATCTCGGACTAACTCTCAATAATAGGGCGACATGCACGACCATATAGAGAACATAATAGTTACAGCACAACGCAAGTTATCCATTCTGAGGGGCTTAAAGTATTTGTTGGACCGAAAAAGCCTGGAAATTATGTACAAAAGTGTTATTAGACCAAGTTTAGAATATGCCGATATCGTTTGGGATAATATAAACAATATCCTAGTTAACAAATTAGAAAACATCCAGAAAGAATCACTGCGAGTGATTACTGGCCTCACAAGAAGCTGTTCATCTGAAACTTTGTACACTGAGTCCGGTTTCGAATTGTTATCCACCAGGCGATATATGCATCGTCTTGCCATGCTATATAAAATAGTTAATGGTATGACCCCTAGCCTTTAGCACTGAATAGACATCTTCCTCCACTCGCACGTGACAGAAATCCATATCATATACGTCATGTGGATCAATTTATACCACACCGGTGCCGCACTGAACTCTTCCGTAGTTCGTTTTTTTCCGGTTACAATTCGTGGTTGGAATACATTACCCATTCCCGTGACGAACTCTGCTAGCCTTCCACACTTCAAACACCAATTAATAAAAATGTATCCTAAACCTATCCCTCCTCCTTGGAATTATATTGGCCCAAGGTCACAAAACATCCTACTGTGTCGAATTCGTAACGGATGCAGCAACTTGAAACGACACTTGTTTGAGAATCATGTAAGCGACAACACGATATGTAACTGCGGCTGCCTTGACGAAACTGTCGAGCACTTTTTCTTCCATTGTCCCATGTTTATCACTCAAAGACAACGTTTGATTGCTAATCTGCTGGACATCTACGATGATCCCTATTCTGTCACTTGTCCCAATCCCCTTTTTGGAGATTGTGATAAAAGTCTAACAGAAAATATTAATATCCAGATGTACCTG
>JAVTVY010006549.1:0-38360 GCA_036873755.1 Hanleya hanleyi | reverse complement strand
AACGGTACCGACAGCGACCAATAGCACAATAGCAATGTAATATTTGTCACAGGCAATGAACGGAAAGTCGAGCTCAAATGCCTCGAAATATAAACGCTGGTTCTTTGACCCTAATCCGATGGTCGATTAGGCTGCGAAGAAGATTATCTATATCATTAATAGAAGAAAACGACTGGCATTTTCATTTGTCCTTGACCGCTTTCGTAACGTGGATTGGCGCAAATAGTTCAGCAAATCTTTACTGTATAATAAGTCACAATGTGTCTCAATTGAGTCACATGTTCTCACAAAATGTCAGCGTGATCGACCGGTTATTACTCTCACCGTTCAATCTCAATGTTTATAGCAAAATTGTTAATGTAAATAACTCCATCTTCACTATCTTTCTGAATATATTTAGACAACATAACGTCTGATAAAGAGATTGTTTCACAGAATCACAGAAAATGATGGGCAGCTCTAACCGCCTGCAGATTTACATGGTGAATGAAATCCAAAAACACCGCTGCAATTGATATCAGTGGAATTCTCATCGGTGCTATAAAGCCTTCAACACGTTAAACCACACAATCCTGCTATTAATATATCCGGGCCCCCGACAAGGGCTCGGTAAAGCAGAAGGACATTTTCACATGCAAGTAATCCACATGCAATATGATCGTTTTAGCCTTGACTTTGGGCCAATTCTGGTGAAACTTCGTTTGTCGTGGCATGATGTCGGACAGGCGTCTGTCTATGATATATATTCTTTTGACACTTGATTTTCTTACCCACAGGGGCTCGTTACCGTTGCTTAAATTGGTTAATGATATTTATTGGGAGGTCGAGCTCGTGGAGAAAGTAATTTCCTCCAGGACCTGAACCCCCCCCCCCCCCTTCTGCCCCCACCCTCCCCGCAATCAACATAATTTAAACAATTAACAGCGGCACTTTTCATAAATTATCCTTTTTTTTATTTTTGACCAACAAAATACCCGGAAAAGTAGGAAAAGTAGGACAAATCAGGATAATTCTGTAAAATAGGAAAAGTAGGACAAGTGGGAGGCCTGTATATCCTTCAAGTTTCATTTATCAGAAAGGTAAATATTTCAAGACAGTTTTACAGGAATAAATTCCAAATTGGTCATGTCTTGCTAATCCTCTGTTGGTTTTACTATCTGTGTTAGGTAATCGCACGTCCCTTGGTCGTGTATCAACATTTCCCTCAGCTTTTAGCCGTTTTTACCATTTATGATTTTCTGCGCATGACCAGTAGCAAATTAGTTTTGAGTTGCTTTGGGAACATATATTTGCCTCATTAAATTCGTGACAACTTATTCTGGCATTTTGTTTCATATTGGCATCACACGCTGTAAAATATATTAACACTCACTTCACATACCCATTTTCACGCTGACCGACTCATATTCGTGCATGGTATAATTGTTGTTCGAACCATCGCGGTCGGTTGTAGTAGAGAAAGGACCGATTCCGTATAATTGTGGGGATTATTGGTGGGGTAAATATGATTTTCAGTCACGCTATGATCACATGGTGGCCACGTGACTTCCGAGTTACCGCGCTTGCGCAGTGCGCACATCCTGGATTAATATGTCGTCGCGGTTGCATGAACAAATCTAACTTGGAAATATTCGGAAATCTCAGAAGAAATCTGGAAAAACGGACCTTACATGAAATTCTTGGACTTGCGAAGGAAATTCCGATCGGGCTATCGCTGTAGATTAAGACTGGCATAGTCTCAGGACGTCATCGTGTACTTATACCCATTACACGAAACTTTTGTGGAGCAAATAGTAGGGTGTTTGAAAACGACATGCATACTCTGGAAACGACATGGAAATCCATTTGGATAAAGGATAATGGCCAGTGGTTAGGATTTTATGTATAGAACATCACTGAAAACTGTTGACCGCTTCTCTCTTGTAGGAAACTATCTTGTATGTTTATTACTTTTATTTCATACACATTTGGAAATAGGTGTTTCGATTATTGACGCGTAAATTCTTTTAAGGACGATGACAGAATATCGAATGTCGGATCTCACGAGGTAGATACGCTAGCTCCGGAGACGTGATGGCAAGTGAATACGCTAGCTCGGGAGACGTGATGGCAGAATTAGATACGCTAGCTCGGGAGACGTGATGGCAGAATTAGATACGCTAGCTCGGGAGACGTGATGGCAGAATTAGATACGCTAGCTCGGGAGACGTGATGGCAGAATTAGATACGCTAGCTCGGGAGACGTGATGGCAGAATTAGATACGCGAGCTCGGGAGACGTGATGGCAGATCAGGTTAAATCAGTAACTGATCTGATGTTAATGGATGAGCATCGAGGGCGTCTAATGGAGTAAACACCTCAACTTCCGTTTAACATGGTAAATGCAAGAATACGCAAAACAAAACCAGTCTGACTCCCGGGGTCTTCATTCACGTGTATGATAAGCGCGACGAGATCATATAAAGCATCGCTGATGTGTGCGACAGTGACCGTTCATAGCAGCAACCGACTGCCATTCGACTGCCTCGGAGTGGTTGGGAAAAATCCAACGGGTGTTGAATGGAGAACTGGACGGCACCTCATCCATTTGTCTCGCGATAACTACGTCCGCCGTAGCCTCATTTCTTTCTTAATTGACTCTTCTGAATGGACCCACAATGCACTTCACACTAAATCTATGATCCACCTTCGAACAGGAAGAGCCGGACGTCGTCGAGAACCCGTCACTCAAAGTATTGGCAACGAAAGCGGCGTTACAAGAAGCATTGCCAGTGACGTTGAAGTTATACCTAAATAATGGTCTAGGTCCAGGAAGCGCTTGGAGAAGCGCGCCGATTACAGTACTCAGATCCCTGCAGTGTACAGCTGAGTGAACGCTTTATATCAGAACATTTTTCACGTAATCGGTCCACGTTGGCTGGAAGTGACAGCCAAAGGCATGGCGACTTGTTTGACACGAGTGTCTTTGCTAAACCGGGCCCTCGGTGGACGAGTGGTCTAAGGCGCATCGCTCGCTAGCCTCACACCACTGAACCGGATTAACGCGTTCGAGTCCCGCTGGTGCACGTGTGAAAGCTTTCCAGTTACTTGTCGACGGGCGGTGGTTCTATCCGGGTACACCGGATTCCTTCACCATTCAAACTGGCTGTCATTTGAATAAAAAAACCTTGAGTGTGACATTAAACCAAATCTCCCCACCGGCAACCGGTATATCTCCATTTGCATCTAGATTCTATGGAAATATGCTGGAGTCGTGGCCTTCGGAGGAAAACGGGCGATAATCCCATCAACGCATTCGAGTATATGTTCAAGGTCGGACACAAACCACTGTATTTCAAACGGTTGAAGGGACAGAATTCCCCAACGAACACTCTCAACAGTTTCTGATAACCCACAAGTTTTCTTCGTTTAGACGTACGACGAGACAAATCGCACCTTCAAAGGCAAGCATGTACAAGCATTTAACGGCCAAGAATACACTCCAGACAGCTATAATCGCGTCTATCACCGCAGTACCTGTAACGTCCACAAATCTCGAAGACACCGGACAAGATCAATTACAACAAGCGTACATTCACAGCAACAGTCATGGCGATCAAAGAACAGTATAATCTACTGCCGTTTGCCGGGCCATCATGAAAACTGAACGTCACTTGCAGATGATATGGGGTTACCTCACAGAGGCCATGAAAATGCGATCAAAATGCGAATATATCTGTGCCAGGCCGTTACAGTAACATGAACTGCCCGAGGATGCTTGGGGATGAACCAGAGCAAACGGATCATGAACACGGACAAGAGCGAACATGAACGAAGAAGAGTTTGACAAGGCTGTTTCTCAAATGGTAACTTCTCATTGGACAAGAGCGAATATTGCTGACGTCTATTGCACGAACAATAATCAACATAATGATGTGTAATCAACATAATAGGTGCAATAATCAGCATAATGGGTGTAAGCACACGGAATTGAGCGGCTATTCATCTGAGACTACGCGTGCGCAGAATGACGTCACAGTTCAACATTACCACTCATGTCTTACTCTAGACAACGATCGCTTCGATATAACACAAAACAGGACGCATATGGACCAAGTATGGCCAATACCTCCCCCAAAATCTAATATGCGCATCCGGACATACCCTTTCTCTGTTACTTCCCGATTGAGAATGCGTCAAATGGTATCACAGTTTAACGTTACCACCCCAGTCGTACTCTATCCAACGTGCGCTTCAATATAATACCAGACACAACACACTTAGACCAACAAGTGCCCACATATATCTCAGAATTTCAACAAGAGTGATCACTTGGGTGATTTGTGTCTCAGCCAGGCTTTTATTGCAGCTGTTCTTGTGGCTATCTTGAATGACATGACCACACGGCCCCTAGCACCGGCTTAAGTGGTATTAAATGCAAATATCTCAGATATAACGTATTATTATACCTCTTGAATATTCATGAGGGTTTTCTGGTATTTCATTGGTCAAACTTTATCCAGCCACGAGTCAATATTTTTCAATCACTGACCCAGCTGTTTATGTGTCAGGCGGAGCGCGTGAGGTCCGGAGTCAATATTGTGATCACGTGATTATCTAACTGTTTACAAGTACCGTCTGCCTGCAACATGGCTGACGGTGGTCGCTTCGTAGATTTGTGCGATAAAAATCTACAAGAACTGTTACAAAATAGGGACAGTAAGAACGCAAAAAATGTTATACAGGCGTCTATATCAACATTACGGGTCTTCTGTCAAGCAAAAGATGTTGATTTCGATAGTCTTTCGTCGAAAGAACAACTTGGCGAATTCCTCTTCAAATTCTTTGCTGAGTTGAGAAAGAAGGCTAGAGATAAATATTCCCGTTCGTCGATGGTAAGGATACGTTTCGGTCTCCTGAATATTTAAGAGGTATAATAATTTGTTATATGTAATTTCTATCTGCACTGTCCGAGTAATCCATTTCATTCTCATCTCCAAACTGGAGTAACTTTACGCCGTCGATGTCACTCAATCAAATTAGTTCACCATGACCCAAATAGGATTTATGAATGGAATGTGTAAAGCCAGTGGCTACATTGTATCAAAACACCCGGGGTTTGTGACGAAGGGTTCACCTCGTAAATCTCGGAAAACACGTCTGAAAGTTTAAATTCTAAATATTATTCTAGTCAGATTGGAAGCAGCTTTGTATATTTATCCATGAACCATTCATAAAATTGTATCTGTGTGTCTCGTTTCCGATGACACACAGCTGCATGACAAAGTATTCACCAAACAGCGTTTTTGGAAAGGAGTAGTAATACCATGCGCTAGTCTGGCGTCATAGCGATAATTCACTGCAGTTAATAAATTCGGTATAATAAAACACTTATAAACTTGTGTCGGAGTCAATATCATGAAACCTGGACCCTTGGCCAGACTTGGCCAAGCAGACCTGACCTCGGCCTGCGGCCTCGGTCAGGTCTGCTTGGCCAAGTCTGACCTTGGGTCCAGGTTTCATGATATTGACTCCGTCACAAGTTAATAAGTGTATAATGTAATAGCCCTATCAAGTCATCTGATGGAAAATGATGAGCAATGTGAATAAACGGCCCTTACGAGGGAGTATTTATAGAATGTAAGTTCTTATTTAGAACAAATACATGGAAGGCCCGACACGGACCAAGCGCTTTATTCTCCATCATGTTGAGAAATCAACACAACTACAATCACAATGATTTGTAAAGTGGGTAAGCCTCGGGGACGAAACGTCACCATATACAGGCAACAATTAAACGCAACATTTAAAGGGTGGAGGAAAACAATGCAGGCGTACTGACCAGAAGTCATATGACCTCACAGACAAATATACCTATGGCATATTTCTAAAAACATCACAAGAACCAAGTGTGAGCCATGTGATGATTTTATTCCAGCCACGCTTTTATTGTAGCTGTTCATGTGATCATCTTGAATGACATGACCACACGGCCCCTAGCACCGGCTTGAGCGGTATTAGATATGAATATCTCAGAGTGATGATGTAATAGCCCTGTCAATTGAACTGATGGATCATGATGAACTATGTGAAAGCCAGATAGAAAAAAAGCGGCCCAAACGATATTTATAGAATGCAAGTTCTTATTCAGGTTTTATTATAGTTCAAAGCACGTAAGTTATTACTTCAACATTTACGTAATCTTTATTCTACAAGGAGACCTACAGTCTCTTCTATGTTTCTTTCTTTTGTAATTCTGAGGAACCAAATTAGCGGGACGAATCCTGATTTCGTCAAGCGTCAACGTATGCTTTCTTTGTATAAACTCTGCTATTTTTATTCACTCTTACATGCTTACCTGTACCTATCAAGCTCTATTCATTGCCCTATATTGTTACTTAATTATAAATCCACACACCTGCGTTCTCTCTTCACAAACTTCAGCCCTCATCCGATCTACTGGATCTCACTTATCAGCGTAGCTCTAACAAAAATAGCACAAACTGACCACCAAAATCCGATCGTGAAGTACGGCAATTTCAAACCACGTCCATACTTATATGCAAATTCTCTCTCCATGTATCCATTCCGTGTTATCTGATTTAGATTAGCAAGGAAAATGTACAATACTGTGACCGTGTACTGTTTTCAGTAGTATTCAAGATTGCCAAACTCATATATGTATTTACGTCACCTATTCTGTAATAGATCTGGTCCAAAAATATCACGAAGAAGTAAGTAGTTTATACACCATTATTGGATACATCGCTCGATATATTCCTCATTTATAATATGTTTAGCTGGTATAAATAGTTTGGCAAATATTTGTCCCTATATACCACCATATATATGGGTTTTAAATGTTTAAATGTCTGATATAATCAGTTTTGCATCGTTGAACTGTAGAGGGTTAGCTGATACCGTTGAAAGACGAGATATCTATCACTTCTTCCAAAAGAAACAATTTTCCATCATATGCAGGATACCCATACTGACCCCAAACTAAGAAATAGTATTAAAAAGGAATGGGGAATGGATGCCTTCTCATCTCATACTAGAGGAGTTATAATTTTAATTATTACTAATAATTATATTAAAATCAACAATCCGAGTTCTAGAAAAATACTTTTAGACCAAATTGAAGTGAACAATTATCACGATACATGGAGAATTTTACAGTGTAGGGACCGAAAATATACCTGGCGGAGGAAACATCCAAGAAAACAAACAAGGCTGGATTTCTTTATAACCATTGAAAACATATTCGAAGCTTTAAGAAAACCGAGCTATAAATCTGACCACTCGTTTATCACCCTCAAATGTATAAATTTACTAACACTGAATGTGGAAGGGGCTATTGAAAATTAAACTGCTCACTTTTAAAGGACTTTACATATTTAGAATTAGTTCAGAATATTATTAACCAGACAATAGATGAATATACTCCAATTCCATATGATAGATCGAAACTACCAAATAATCCATCAGCTGATTTACAACTCAGCATTGATCATCAGGGTTTTTTTAGAAACGATGAGAACGAGAAATACTCGAGAAACTATTAAATACTCATCCAAAAGGAAGACAGAAAATCAAAGGGAAAATAAATTAGAAAAACTTATCCAACAACTTAAGTATTTAAGTCCGCTTAGAGAAATCAAATTAAACGAATTAGATGAAAGCAAAAGGGAATTGGGATCTATGGGAAATAAAGAAAAAATAGAGGAATATTTACTCGTACCAAAGCTCAATGGATGGAAGAATGTGAAAAGCCATCTAATTATTTTCTGAGCTTGGAAAAAAGTAATTATACAAATAAACTCATCTCCAAACTGACTCTAGATAAATGGAAAAATGTATATGACACGACAGATATTTTAAAGGAATAACGGGAATTTTATAAAACAAATTATACTCGAAACAAGAACTCCCAAATTTGAATACTGAGGACTTAAATTTCGAGAGACAGAATTTGATAAACTAGAAAACGATGTTACAAACACTCAATTATCCAATGCTCTAAGAAATATGAAAAAACGATAAAAGCCCAGGTCTTGACGGACTCCCCTTTGAAGGTTATTAAATGTTTTGGAAGTAGTTGGACGGCTGCATCTTGAGATCAGTTAATGCCGGATTTGAAACAGGTGGACTACCGATTACTCAGAGACAAGGAGTCATCAGGTGTATACCGAAGCCTAATTTTATAACCGAGAAATTTAATTTAAAAAATGGCGACCAATTATTCTTTTGAATTTTACCTTTAAAATGGCTTCTGCTTGTATAGCAAATAGGATAAATACAGTCTTGGACAAAGTCATACATGAAGATCAGAGGGTTTCACATCTGGCAGGTATCTTGGGGAGAATATCACACTCATATATTTTTTTATGTTTGAGACAAGAAATAAGGAAATACAAGGTCTACTTCTAATGATGACTTAGACTCTGTTTCCTGGACGTTCATTTTAAAACTTCTCAAAGCTTTTAATTTCGGAGAAGGAATACAAAGTTGGATACAAATATTATACGCGAAAAGTCTCTCATACATGATTCAAAAAGGACATATCTCGTCTTTCTCGAAAATGGTCGGGGCTGTAGGTAGGGTGATCCGATTTTGCCATATATATATTCCTCTTGTGTGCAAAAATTTTAGATGCAATAGTTAGAGAAAACGAAAATAAAGGAATTAAATTTTAAAAAAAGTGAAATTCAAAATCAGCCAATACGCAGACGACACTCAGTTAACATCAACGGTTCGGATAAATCACTATATGAATCACTTGAATGTATTGAGATGTTCTTCAAACATTTTGGGTTAAAGATAAACTTGGAGAAAACAAAAGTCGTTTGGATTTGGGCGATTATAGGGTCAGAATTTAAAATGTGTCAGAACATAAAGCTCGACTGGGTGAACGATTTTAACCTTTCAGGAATATACTTTTCTACAGATCATTTCTGTGAGATATGGAAAATAAATTATCCCCCGAAACTTGGACAACTTGAAAAAGAGCTGAGCAAATAGAAAATACATCTCTTCTTTACCCTGTCGAATCCACCCAATGCCTTCGTCAAGGATGTACATACTGTGCTATTTAAATTTTTACGGAAAGGTGGAGCTGACCGTATAAAATGCTTTGTCATAACCCAAGACTATAAACATGGCAGATTGAGAATGGTGAATATTAACAATCTTATGTCTTCTCTAAAAATCTCCTGGATAAGTAGTTTGGTTCATACTTTATGTAAAAATCACGAGACAGTGCATACAATGGCCAAGTCTGGGGGCAACAATGAGTCTAGACCTGTGCCTTTTCAATGACACAAAGACAAAGGACAATAGTTCCTACATGAAGTATCGACCAGAAGATTAATGTTTCACCCAAGAATTTGTGATCGACCAAAAAATATATGATACGGGTCTGGAATATATTAAGATGCTGATAGCTGAAACAAGCAACCCTTTCTGGAAAGACGTCTATAAACCTTAGCATGTATTATGTAACAAACATGAGTACCAGTCTATAGAGGACATTTACAACGAACCTCTTAGGTCATTTTAGAAACAGTTCTTTCTATGTAGCTCATTGGTATAAGTAAAATATTTCACGTTTAAAGTCACGTATATTGTCAAATATATGCGTGACATAACTGAAACAAAATGATCCTAGAGAAAGGATTAATAGATTAAACCTGGAATTTGGTCCCCAATTACTGACAACGCCGGTAATAGCATAGTAGTAGGTAGCAACCCGATTCACTCAACTTTTCCAGGGAAATAACTCTGTTTTGTGGAGGTAACCTGGAGGGGGCGCCACCAGGCCAAGAGACCAAAACCTACCTCCAGCACAGAAGAGTTCCAATCTAGGGGGAGGTAACTCTGGGTGACTATAGTTCCGGCAAAGGGCCCCTGGGCATGTATTCTTCCGCGGTGATGCGGTCTGGCGGTGATGCGGTCGCGCGAAAAAGCTTCCGCGGAGAAAAAGTAGTCCCCAGACTTCAAATAGGCTGCATGGTCCGATTGGGTCGAGTGAGGTATCAAAGTGAAGCATTCGTGAAGGGGCATCCAGTCATGGGTAGGTGCATGTAAAATTAGGATTTTTTCCCGAAACTATAAAAAGCGGAACACGGACTTTACCCCTAAAATAGGGGAAAACACCTATCAACCCTAGCCAAAAGGACTAATATCGGTCCCCGGGCTTATTGGGACCTGCCTATCAAGTCAATGGGGTGGGTGCATGTAAAATTAGGATTTTTTCCCGAAACTATAAAAAGCGGAACACGGACTTTACCCCTACAATAGGGGAAAACCCCTATCAACCCTAGCCAAAAGGGCTAATATCGGTCCCCGGGCTTATTGGGACCTGCCTATCAAGTCAATGGGGTGGGTGCATGTAAAAATTTCTCCGGAAAAAAGCGGAATACGGACTTTACCCCTACAATAGGGGTCTGTATTATACAATATAAGAGAAAATGCCTGTATGGGATATGGGGATGGTCAATTTTTTTTTTGGGGTGTTACTATGGCTTGTGGGGTCGCGTTTTTCTTGTCTCGCCAAGAAAATGACAATGGGAAGGGTCCCGGAGCGAATCGGTGAAATTTTTGGGAAAAGTATAGGCCCATAGGCTGGCTATATGGGGGTATAGGTCCAACCTGGGAAATGTACACACGTTCATTGTGATATGGGTTGCTTGGATTTGTTTTTCACGTCTCGTCATTTAGAACACGATGGGAAGGGTCCCGGAGCGAAACGGTGAATTTTTGGGAAAAAGTCACCGAGGCCTGGGTAGGCCCATAGGCCTATACTGCATGGCTATGGGTGTATATATAGGTCCATACGGGGTGGACGTTTTGGGATCTAGGTGGGCCCTAATGGCCCGATGGGATCGAGTGAGGTATCAATGTGAAGCCTATGTGAGGGGGCAACCGATGGGATGGATGTGGGGTAGGAATATCGTCATTCTGCGCATGCGCAATAGACCAATGGTATGGAAATAGACGTTTTGGGATCGAGGGGAGCCACTAGTGGGCCGATGGGATCGAGTGAGGTATCAATGTGAAGCCTAGGTGAGGGGGCATCTGATGGGGTGAGTGCGGGGTTGAAATATCGTCACTCTGCGCATGCGCAGTGATCCGCAGCGCGCGCATGCGGTAGACCAAGGGTATGGAAATAGCCGTGTTGGGATCTAGGGGAGTCCCTAGTGGGTCGATGGAGTCGTATGAGGTATCAATGTGAAGCCTATGTGAGGGGGCATCCCACTGGGTGGATGTGGGGTTGGAATATCGTCATTCTGCGCATGCGCAATAGACAAAGTGTATGAAAATAGACGTTTTGGGATCGAGGGGGGTCCCTAATGGGCCGATGGAGTTGTATGAGGTATCAATGTGAAGCCTAGGTGAGGGGGCATCTGCCTGGACTAGTGTCTCGGCCGTTGTCCACATTCTGCGCATGCGCAGACAGGGAATTCTGGGAAAAGGGTGTGGAAATAGACGTTTTGGGATCTAGGTGAGCCACTAATGAGCCGATGGAGCTGAGTGAGGTATCCATGTGAAGCATAGGTGAGGGGGCATCTGATTGGACTAGTGTCTCTGCCGTTGTCCACATTCTGTGCATGCGCAGACAGGGAATTCTGGGAAAAGGATGTGGAAATAGACGTTTTAGGGTTTAGGTGAGCCCCTAATGATCCTATGGTGTCGTATGAGGTCTTATTTTGAAGCTGTCGTGAGGGAGCATCCGCCTGGGCTAGTCTGTCGTTCGTTGTCAATAGTCTGCGCATGCGCAGTCTGGCCGTAGTATAGAAATAGACGTGTTGGGGTTTAGGTGGGCCCCTATTGGGCCGATGGGATCGAGTGAGGTATCCATGTAAAGCAGTCGTGAGGGAGTATCCAACGGGCTGGGTGTGACGTGGAACTTACGTCATTCTGCGCATGCGCAGTAGAGAAAGTGTATGGAAATAGACATTTTGGCGCCGACAGGGGTCACTATGGGTCCGATGGAGTCGTATGAGGTCTTATGTTGAAGCTCTTGTGAAGCAGCATCCGACTGGACTCAGGGTTCGTCCGTGTTCAATGGTCTGCGCATGCGCAGTCTGGTCGTAGTATAGAAAGCAGGCATGTTGGGGGATGCGTGAGGGAGTGTTTTAACCCACCACTAGGGGTCCATGTTTGGGTTGTGACGTCACTTCCGGTGTGTACTACCTTCGAAAACAGAAGAGTTCCAATGTTTCCGGTTTTTCCCCGGCCCGGCCCGGCCCGGCCCGGGCCGCCCCGGCCCGACCCGCCCCGGCCGCAGCGCGCGCGCGCGCGGGTTATCCGGAAGTGCGCGGCATCACCGGCAGTGCGCGGATGAATTCCTGTATTATACAATATATGTCCTGTATTATACCAAATCTGTGCTGTATTATACAGTATCTGTCCTGTATTATACCAAATCTGTGCTGTATTATACCACAGGTTTCCTGTATTGTACCATATATGTCCTGTATTATACATTATATGTTCTGTATTATACAATCGGATAGCGGTTGTCGTGAATAACAACAAGTTCAGCAATGTTTATATAGTTTATTATCCCCAACGTTACATCATACCCAGGCTGGGGGAGCCGCCCTGGGTGTGTTTAGTATGTTAACAGCAAAACAAATTGAAATATCAAACACCATGTTTTATTATTTAACGCACCGTCACATTAGGTACAAGTGTTTACTGAGCTCAAGTCAACGATCAGCATGTAGACATAGAGAGTATGTGCGGCATGTTATGGTATTCATCAGTGCACGGGTGACGCATTCAACCAATGGTGGTGGTCGGTCAGCTTGGTAAGGAAAAACGTGACATTGGTTACCCTCTCTACCACCCATTGTATGTTGGGGCGTTGACGATGTGGCCATCTCAAGGCATCCACGGTGTCCAGTATCTCCAGCATCGTCTCTAGTGACCTCCGGTTAATGATGGTGAACGGCTGGTCAGACACATAGATATTATTGCCGGGATAATAATACCGTAACTGGTCCGTCTTTTTGTGACGTAAGATGTACCCGAAAACGACATTCAATTTGAAGGCCGTAGTTTGATCTTTGAAGATGGCTTCCACGTAGCTGCGTAGACGGGTGCGGTTGGTCAGTGGGAAATTGTAAATATCTTGAATAGGGCCATGAGGATGGAAACAGTGCCGTGTCATGGACCAATGGCGCCGATCGATGTCACTCACTGGGTGGTTGTCCTGTAAGAGATCGCCCAGAAAATGTTCGATGTTGTCAGGCGTATGACTCGAAACCGCAACGCTGGGGTCCGGCTGGATATCCAGGCTCTTCTGAACTGTGGGTATAGGCGGGCTCTCCTTCATCGCATCACCAGTGGCGTTCGTCTCCCCGAGCTTATCTTCACTGGGTCTGACCTTCCGCGGCTCCTCTTCAGTAGGAAGTTGTCGCTCATGCCGTGGTACCGGGGCATGAATCAAACGTTGGTGTCGCAGCAACTGACTGCGTCGTTTGAAGAGTTGACCACAATCCTCGCATGGACGCTTGGGTGGCCCATGAATTGAACGTTCGTGGCGCATTAAAGCATCTTCCCGATTAAATGACCGTGCGCAGGTTATACAACTATACAGTCCATCGTTGTGGGCGGCCGTGTCGTGGCGACGTAAATTGTCTAGACGAGTAAACTGCTTCTGGCAAGTTGTGCAAGTGAACATCTTGGTGGTTGACAGTGTCTGATGAAACGGCCAGGCCGCTTCCCTTTTATAGCACGCTAGCTGGTGATCTATTTTTAGCACACTCAGTTCAACTATCCCCAAGTCGAGGGCCGAGCCGTGACATCTTTTGCGCGTCATCACCGGCAGTGCGCGGATGAATGTCGGATCAAAAGGTCAAAGGTCACATCCAGGTCAAAAGGTCCAAGGTCTCCCTTTCGGCAAGGTTCGGAGACAATGTTGCGGCATCGATATACAGAGCTTGAACCCCAAAGGGGATTGTAAATTAACCTGGGAAGGATGGGCAGTTCCATTTGGACCAATCCGCGGTCGAGAAAAAGAGCCAATGAGCGATCGGTAAAAGAATCAATGGACGGGTACTAGAATTTCGCTCACGTCTGCGCCTACATCCGGGTACTGGGATGCTTTCGCCTACGTCCGCGCCTACATCCGGGTTCTTGTACACCCGGGTAATGTTTTCCGGACATGGATGGGTTACCTTTGGCTCCATTCTAGGCCACTGATTGGCTAATACGGTGTTCAAAGCCAGTTTCATGCATTATGCTCATATAGAAAACACACAAGACAGGGTTTTCTGGTGAGATCTCATTTTGTTTTTTATTCAGTAACAACAACGACGTGAAAACTGAAGCCCAGAACAGGGGGGCTTGTACATTGAAAGAACTGAAGCCCAGAACAGCGGGCTTGTACATTGAAAGAACTGAAGCCCAGAACAGGGGGCTTGTAAACTTAAGCCCAGAACAGCGGGCGTGTGTACATTGAAAGAACTTAAGCCCAGAACGGGGCTTGTACATTGAAATGAAGGGCGGCCCAGTCATATACGAGTACATCGCGGTCCTCGGCCTTGGGGTACTCGTCAAACATCTGTACGATGGTAGATAAGGGTCTTCCCCGGCATCGATGGTACAGGTAAAACAAGCAATATTGTCCGCACACGCTACTGGTCAGGCTTTGCAACGTTTGGCTGTTCCAACACCACGTCTCTGTGCCTTGATCCATGAAGTCTGTTAAATCGGGATGGAGTGGTGGCAGGCCGTACGGGTCAAAGTATTCGCCCTGCTGTTCTGTCAAGTACACGGCCACCCAATGTTCACCGGGCCGATCCATCGGGTCCGTGTTGAGAACGCAAGCAGCAGGATACGTACGGTCTAATGGGAACACATCTCGGGCGAACACCCCTTGAAAGACCATACGTGTCCCTGGGTCATTCTCCAGCACGGTGGTTATCTGGTCTGTATCCATGTTAGGTGGAAAAGTCACACAGGACGTTGCGCGCCTTGTCCGCTTGAATGATGTTGTCAAACTCGGCGTAGCAGATCACATTGACGGTGGTCGCGAGGGCTCGTGCAAAGTGGATTTCCAACCGTAAATTGCCTTGCTTGGCCAGGGCCAGCTGATGGTCGTTCTCTAAGGTGGGGGTCAGATCGAAACAGAACAACGTGTATCCGTTCCAGGGCTCGCTTTAGAGCATGAGAGATGACCTGCAAAAAAAAAACCCCTTCCAAAAAATTTGCAGGTCAAATCCAAGATGACCTGCAATTGCAAAATTTGACCTGCATTTTTTTAATAAGATTTTCGAAGATCACGCAGTCTTTTTTGATTGTACGAGTGCCGCTAATCCAAGCTTGTTGAAAATTTCTCACCGTTTGAATTTGCCGTTCGTACTGTCATTTCTGTCACAATATCATGTCCGGTTTTTTCCTCCTTTTTCGTAATGTTGAGCCAATCGTTAAACCCCCACGATCGTACAGTTGATACTTTTGCCATCACACAATTTATTTCATTATTTGGCAGCCCGGCAAATTAATCTGTCAGTTCATTTTGGCCAGTCTCTCAGCAACAAACGAACGGAAATAGGATTCCTAGAACAGCGGCGCACGCATGCGTAAGGACAGTAAAGGGAGTAATGCGCGAGTAGACTCCCCTGAACATATTTACTTTTGCCATCGATTTGAACTCGACCACGACGATGTATTTTGTGTTGAAAAAGATAAAAAGTTTTCTACCTTTTGGACATGCCGTCGACGAAAATGATCTCCAGAATATCCACTGAACAGAAGATAATAACAATTTCTGCCACAGAAATTATGACCTGCAATTTTTTTTTTTTCATTATTTGCAGGCGAATTTTCACATGGCCTGCAACACCTCAAATTTGGCCTGCAAATTGCAATTTGCAGGCCGCCAATTCGAGCCCTGCGTTCCCGTAGTCCTGCCGACTGATCAAATTCCCTTCGTCCTGGTTGATTTGACCGGTGGCTGTAAACAGGCTCTGATAGGCTCGAATGAAATTCCTGCGCCCAAAGTTCGGTGTTAAGGCCGTGGCTGGGACCTGTTGTCCATCCACATACAGCGCCACAAAATTGATGCTGAAATGTTTAAAGTCAAACGGATTCTCTGGGTAGGCTCCGCTGAAACTGGTATTTTCCACACAGGCCAGGATCAATCGCTTGGGTAGTTCCCCCAGGAACAGGTTTTCTTTGTTGGCGCCCATATTTCCAGCAGGCACAGAGAACACTTTGGTTTGTACACGTCGGACAGGGTACTGGGCTGGTTTTGTTTCCAAGGCTTTCATGTGTCCCAATTGAATGGCTGGATTCGGTTTCACTTTTCGGACATACAGGACTGCCTCTTGGATGACAATCTTATAGTCAGCTGCATGCTCCTCCACGTTAGTGGCCGCGAAGGTCGGAGGCGCCCGTATCAGTCGGATTTTGATGGGGATCTTGTTCAAGAGGTACCGGTCTTGCATGAACATGCCTGCGTGCAGTCGACCCATGAGATCCACCGAGGCACTGTTCGCAGTGAAAGCCTTCCGTTTGTTATATCCCACATTGTCCACCGTGTCCATGTGCTCGGGTGTGTCCTGGTAAAATAAAGCGGCTGTCAGCTGACATTTTTTAGCCTCTCGGCCATACGACAACAGGGTCTCGATGTAGGCTCGATAGGGGTACGTGTTGGTCGAGTCACTGATGAGTTTGTCGCTGAGAAAAATATCCTGGGTCTTCGATGTGCGTCGTCGCTGGGTCGGTCGTCGACTGGTGCGTGGTCTCGGTGGGGCAGCTCTTTTATTCCCTACGGTACGTTGTGCTTTGGCCACCAAGAAGCCTCCCGCTTCTTTGGCCCGCCGTTTCAAGGCTTCTTTGGGTGCCGTACCCCCCAAGACATCACCGGCCACTTGCAGTCCACTGCGTACCGCTTGTTTGCCGATTGCTTTCACCCCACGCGTCACCAAGGGCAGGAACGTTTTGACGATGCTCCCGAGTATGTTCCCCAGTCCATGTCCACGTTGCATGCGTGCACCACTAAAGACCGGAAAGCCACCCCCGGCCTGTTGGGCATAATAGTCCATATAGCTGCGTGCATCGCACTCGTAAGGTACTTTCATTATGCAAAGTGGGGAGCACGTGCTTGTCGAAAATGAAGTGCCAGCACCACTTTCCCGCGTTCGAATGCCACCGGTCGTCCCGTGTCATCTCTTATATCCACCGTGATCGTGTTGATGTCGGTTTGTCGTACGGGCAAGTAGAGCATGTGGGTGAAACTGTGGGTGATTTGATCTCCATACGTCTTTTTAATGGGGACCACCCGTACCAGAGGTGTGTTGATATCGCCCACGATGTGGTTGTCCACCACGTCCGAGTAGACGTAGAGTCCGTACATACCCGACTTCATATCCATCGGCATCTCGCCATGGTGTTCGGTGGGACCAGCGAACGTCTTTAGATCGAACCCCAGCATTTGCTGTAGGATAGGACTCAGTACGACACTCGCCTTGCCGGAGACGATAAGCTGTGCCTTGTCGTTGTGTGCGTTGTAATCGAAGTCCACGTGATTCTTGAAGGGAAAGGATTTGATGGGTTTTGAAGTATTCGTGACCTCCCGTAGAGCCTTATAATGCAACAGTCTTGACAGCCCACCCATGAACTCCTTGAGGGTATCGTATTGGCCTTCGGGGAGGGTGAGTCGGGTGCTTTTGCCTTCGTAGGTCACCTCGTACCACACTTCATTGGCTCGCACGTTGTACCACGAGTAAGGGTATTGGATATCCACGAGGCCACATTCCCAGCGCCCAGGTAAATGCAACGGTTGCGGTAACTGGGTCACGTACTTGGCCAAGGTGTTGTCAGGAAACACATCCAGCGAACTGTTACTGGGTAGGGTGAGGTAAAACATGGCGACTGAGCTGTCCTGCTGCTGCTGTTGGTTTTAGTAGGTGTTCCAGGCCTTGGGCGGTTGTGTCCGGCGTCGTGTCCGTCGCGGTGACTTGCTACGTGTCACGGCTCTGGAGATGTGGGGTGTCCTGATCAATGATGGTTATTTAAAGGTGTGAAAAGAAGGTGCCCGTTGTGGTGGTGGAGTTTTGGGGGGTGACTCCGGTTCCCATTCGGCTTCCCAAGGTTGTGGAATCTGTCGTGGTGCACGACTCGGTGAGTCACGCTGCATAAAGGCCCAGCGGTGGGGGTTCTCCACCAATTCCTGTGGTACATGCATGTCTTTCAAGCCTTGAGCTTAGACCTCTCATCCACGAGGATCCGTGTCCGACCTGCGTTTACGCATCAGGTCATTCACTAAATCCGTCATGTGGGTCCCCGGGACCACCTGATTCTGTACCAGTAGTTCGCCTTTATCATTCCAAGTCATGTTAGGATTCTGTTTCATCCGTTGTAATACCAGGCCAGCTTGTTTCTTGAACGATGCAGGTACACTCTTCAGCACTTCGTCTTCCACCCACTGTGGGGCTGTGGGTGCTACCCCTGGTAATGGCGGCTGTTGGAGCGGTGCTGAGGTCGGCGGTGTGTCACTTGGTGGTGGTGGTGGTGGTGGGGTAGAGAAGGTTTTGTATTGGTCCATGAACGTCATGTACCGTTGAAGCGTCTCATTGTACCGTTGTACTTTCTCACTGTCGCTTAACCCCGGTCTCTGTAAGATCTGTTGCATCTCTCCATCGAGGGTGTTTATGGTCTTCACCGTAGGTGGGACAGGTAGGGCATTGGAGGTTTTGAAGGAACCGTGGTTCGACGAGGACCATTTTTTTCGTGTGGTTCATTGTCGGCCGAAGAGTCCACCCAATACTGGACCCAACACGGAAGCGGCCAACGGTGCTAAGATGGCCCCGAGAAAGCCGCCTTTCTGTAACACCTTTTTTTTTGTGTTTGAGGGACCCGCTTCTGGACTAAGGTTCGGAGACCTTGGCCAACTTGGTCTTCTGAGCCGGAGTCAGTGGTACGTTGCCTTTTAACAGGTTGTACCCGATCTCGCACAGACAGCGTACAAGGTCAGGGTCCGCACCGCGTACAATGGTTCGAACCAACTCGGTGGGGCCGTCTTCAATACACGGAGCGTCGGGGCGTGCTTCCGTACTCGCGCAGACATCATGTACAACTAATGCCAGAACCCACAACTCTGCCCTTTTATCCACCTCAGAGAACAGAGACAAAGTCAACCATGCTGTGGTATTCATTCTTTTTATTATCCCCATCATCAAACACACACTCCAGCTGGGGGAGCCACTGTGGGTGTGTTTACATTATTTTTGCATGTACACGTGGTGGGCCTCTCCGGGAAAGATGCCGGTCCGTAGTCGAAGGTGGTCGGGGGTGGCTTGCTTGAGGTCGAAGAGCATATACCCGTGCTGAGGGGTTGTGGTATCTTTAAATGCTTCCAACGCAAACGGTGTGCGGCCGGGATACATCTGTCTCGCCAGGTGCAGCAGTTGAGTGGTATCTCTCGGGTTTTTGAAGACCACCAGGTAGTGGGCATTTAAGCTGATGTTCCTATGTTCTTTGTTTTTACTGAACAGATTCTGCACAATGTAGATGATGCTGAGCCGTCGATGGTGGCTGCCTTTGGTAAAGAGTTGGGTGACCCGCGCATCCGTCTCCGCCATGAGATCATCCAGAACCACCAAGGTGTCGGGTTCCAAATCGGCCAGGTTGGGTAGGGCCTTCCACGAACGTGATGTGGGGCATTGCTGCATACGCTTCCTGCCATTCTCCGTAACACCACACGACTCTGGCAATGGGTGGAGTGATCATGCTGTCGGCGTGTTGAAGGAGCTTCCTGACGAAGTGCATTTTGCCGGAGCCCGTCGGTCCTGCGATGACGCAAGTGAAGGGATGCTGCCACCGAGGGTCCATGGTTCGAGCTGTATGCGCTGTCGTCCAAAACCTCCAGTCTCAAAGACGCCCAGTTCAAAACTGTAGATAGAATTTTACCAACAAAGTCATTCTTGTATCAATTTGGTTTATCTAACTCTAACCTATGTGACCACTGTAATCAAGCATTCTACTATACCCAAGTGTTTTATCAAAGGACATTATCACATATAAGGATGGAAGCCCAGGTGGCATCTAATTCTAATAGAATAGACATCACTTAATCAACAGTTCGGTGCGGATAGTTCGACGTCATGATTTTCTTCACGTGCCCAGTTGGACTCTCCCATAGTGAGGGATAGGCTAATCCGTGTACTGCGATATCACCATTGTACCTGATAAACAGTAATGTATTTAAAAATTCAAGGTTCAAGCTATATTTGAAATATTCGTAAAATTTATTGGTAATTGTTAACATAGTTTTCTCGTCATTTTAAACATTAAAAACGTTTTAGAATGCCGCTAGCTGTCATACTGTGGACTCGTCCTCTGTGTGTCGATTTCGGGCACGCGACTTGCAGGTGTGGTCTGCTTCGATTAATGGTCCCATACCCTAATGACGTATTATATATCTCTCAGTCACGTGATGAATTGTATTTCCATTCATCTGTATGACACGTGAACTCTCATCCAGAAATCTAACACGGATTGTGTAACACGAAACCAATTAATTTGTCATTGTCAACGCAAAGTACATGTCAAGCAAGGCGTGAAGGCCTATATGTAACCCGATACACCAAATTAAAGCTTGCTCTTCAGACTGTGCCAGCTTAGCTCAGGGACCTTGTGCTGGCAATTAAGTCGATGTCATGTTACACTAAGGAGGTGACCGGCTAATGGTCCTGAAGCCTGATGACGTAGGCCCGCTACATCCATGACAACAAATACCACTTCTATCCATTGATGCAATGCAGGCCCCCAACATCCATGGCAATTAAATGACAGGTGAGCATCGTAAAACAATTCAATTAGCCGGTCACCTCCTTAGTGTAACATGACATCAACTTCATTGCCAGCAGGAGGTCCCTGAGCTAAGCTGGCACAGTCTGAAGAGCAAGCTTTAATTTGATGTATCGGGTTACATATAGGCCTTCACGCCTTGCGGAACATGTACTTTGCCTTGACAATGACAATTTAATTGGTTTCGTGTTACACAATCCATGTTAGATTTCTGGATGAGTGTTAAGTGTCATACAGATGAATGGAAATACAATTCATCTCGTGACTGAGTGATATATAATACGTCATCAGGGTATGGGACCATTGAATTGTATAACGATGCTCACCTGTCATGTAATTGCCATAGATGTTGGGGGGCTGCATTGCATCAAGGGATAGAAGTGGTATTTTATTGTCATGGATGTAGGGGGCCTAGGTCATCAGGCTTCAGGACCATTGATGGACTAACGCATTTTTGTCAGGTGTAGGGGTGATAACGTGTAATTTACATAATAAAATATTGCTTTGCGCGAAAAATCTCCACAATTCTGCCGATTGTAGTATAGTAGACTAGAAATAATTGCTTGTTCACTGCGGTCAAACAAGTAGGATGGATCGCGATGCAACATGATGAGTCATCCTATTGCATGGCGATCTATCCTACTTGTATTTCCGCAGTAAACAAGCAATTATTTCTTAAGGATAGCTATCCCCTTAGAGGCATTTTTTGCACCCCCATGACAATTTGTCGTCTGTATCAATAAATATACAAGATAACCATAATAAACTATATATTTTATGAAAGCATACATCGTAGGGATTCCAACTATATGATTTGTATAACTGACGCTGCTACTGTGTAGAAAATATTCCAAGTTTAAAAAATTAAAATGAAAACAATAGCGTCCATTTTTCAATTGAAATTTCATGAAAACTGTTGGTCTTGTTTCAACTTTGATGGTATACCTTGGTAGGAGACAATTCGAACTAGTAAACCTTATCTCATTTTTTTTAATTTTTGCCTGGTTTTGTTTTTATAACTATTTTACCAAAATAAATTGAAAAAATGTACTTTTTTACGGTCGTTTGTCTTAAAAGTTGGATAATTAAAAGACGAAGCCGAACTTACAAAAAGTGAGATAAGCTTTTCTAGATCACCTTATAAGTAACAAGCATGCCACATTTCAAAAGCGTAGCATTGATACTTTTCGAGAAATAAACGTTTGAATTTCGAATTTTGTACAAACATGAAAGGCTAGAAATCGGGCAAAATGTGTCCAGCTATACATCTGATGAATTAATCCCTATTTTTTGCTTGAATTCTATTGTCAAATACATTTTTAATCTGTCTAATGGGACCTACTCGAATTCCTGTTTATTCTGGATAACTATTACACTAAGTTTTTTTCATCAAGTCGGTTTAAAGTCCAATTTAAACTTAAAAAGCCTGCTAAAACTTGTTCACACCTGTGTAGATTACTTCACGGCGGGTGTCTGAGTGAAGTGTCACTGTCATAATTAGAAACAAAAATAAGGATGTTTGCATGGTTTTGATCAGAAGGGGGTACATTAATGTAAATAAGCAGGACTAATAGATAATTAGCTTACCATAATACTGCGGAAATGAGTTTTGGAAAGGGAAATTTAACAGACAAAAATAATAGTAGCCAAGCCCAAGCTAAGGCAATCTGTTCAATTGTTACAGGGCCTCGGAAACTAAATTTTTAATCCTAATATTGAAGCTTCTATTTATAATTTTTATTTCATTTTTTCACCAAATGTTAGAGGAAATAGTGAATATTTGAATGAAGAAATAAAAAAAATGACCAATTTTGACCCTCTAAGGGGATAGCTATCCTTAAATAGAAACTTTAGAACATTTATATATTCACTGTAGATATGTTAGAACAATCATGAAGTGTGGCTGAAAACGGAAATCGGATTGACGGATGAGATCGGGCCCGACAAGAAAATCTTGAGATATGACTGTGAACAACATAACATTAACACACTGCTGTTGATAGCAAAACAATACATATACTCTACAAAATTCGGTACGGGTACGTCAAAATAGCATTTTTACCAAAACTACTGCATTGAAAAGTATGCCGCAGCAACAACTGGGACAGATAAACAATTTAAACAGATATGGGCAATATTTTCTAAATTTTTCGAAATTTACCGTTCATAGTAACGCAGCAAGTGTTCTCCAGGATTTTCAAAGCAATACTTGTAAATAACTAGTTAATGATGTAATTTCCGCTGTTACGAGAGGGAACGCAGGTATGTTTATGATACAAATCATAGCTATTTCATATAGTAGGCCGGCCAAGGACACGAAATGTAACTTTTGATGGCATTGTTTGTTACAAATGGGTACCCATGCTAAATTAGTTCTTTGTGTGCTAGGGTTCGAGGTAGGAGGGGATACCACCCGGATTTTGGACGTTAACGGTCATTTCGGGGTCACTTTTGGGGCTAAATAAGGTCAAAATTGATAAAAGTCGTTCCTAACTTAATTTCCATTGTGATGTTTGTTACCAATGGCTATCCACGCTAAATTGGTTTTATGTACTTATGGTTTTAACACAGGTATGGCTAGCTCGTTAATTATTGGAATTGAGGTCATTTTAGGGTCACTTTATGGGTCAAATGAGGTCAAAAATGCTGTTTTATTTCATATATTTTGTGCTGTTTGTTATTTACTTTTGTATGCAGTTTGGTTCAAGGTAGGGTGGATACTAAGACAACTTTGGCAAGTTGAGGTCATTATCAGGTCATTTCGAGGTCAAATAACATCCAAAGATGGCCAAAAGATGGGCCTTAAAACAATTTAAAACATTTTTGTGTGAAATTCCTTGTAAAGAAATGTGTATCAAATCTGAAGTAGTTCTGTGGGGTGAATTTTTATATATTAGTGTACGGTAATTCAGTATTTTTTGTTTGTGAATTTGGTAACATCCATTTTCTTATAGACTGGACCTTCCCGATCAATATATTTGTTGGTCCGAAGGTTCCTTTCTCCAGTATGAAGTAGTTGACTTAACCCTTTCTGGCCTGGGTGAGGGTTCGGAAATTTAGTGCCGTTTTGAACATTCACGGTATCACCAGAATGATGTTGAACATTCACGGTATCACCAGAATGATTAAAAATCGACAGCAAAGACTTTCTGTACTTTTCGAATATTATATTTGGCTAATTTTGAGCCTATTTCTGTAATTCTAGTGATTAACAATCATGCGTTAATTTAAAATGGCGCTCATGTGGGTTCATCCATAAATCGCCCTTTTTCAGGTTATTCATATAATAGTCATTATTCCTAGCCCATTGTGCAAATTAGTTAACACAAATGAATTTTCCATCACGCCTAGTATCTTTCACCTATTTTGAATCTCTTTGCTTAATTCTCATCTTAAAATATGATGTTTTAAGTCAAAACAGACAGTTGGGGTAATCTGAAAATCACATTTTGCATGTTGCTCGTGTAGTTCAAGGCATTATTCTTACCTCAATGCGCAAATTTATCAAAACCGATGCATAGCCTAACATTTTATTCCCATTTTGCATCTATTTTCATATCCCAAAAATCAAGATTTGATGGTCAAGTTCAAAATGGCGACCATATTGGGTCATCTGAAAATCACACTTTTTCCTGTTGCTCGTGTAATTTAAAGCATTATTCTTACCTCACTGAGCAAATTCATCAAAACCGAAGGATTTCTGTGCATAGCCTAACATCTTATGCCCATTTGGAATCTATTTTCATAAGCCAAAAATCAAGATTTAATGGTCAAATTCAAAATAGCGGCCATATAGGGTCATCTGAAAATCACACTTGTTCCTGTTGCTCGTGTAGTTCAAGGCATTATTCTTAGCTCGTTATTCAAATTTAGCAAAACCGAGGGATCTCTAAGCATAGCCCAACATCCTATGCCCATTTTGAATCTATATACATATCTCACAGATCAAGATTTGATGGTTAAATTCAAAATGGCGTCCATATGGGGTCATCTGAAAATCACACTTTTTCCTGTTGCTCATGTAGTTCAAGGCATTATTCTTACCTCGCTGAGCAAATGTAACAAAACTGAGGGATCTCTAAGCATAGCCTAACATCCTATGTCCATTTTGAATCTATTTACATATGTCTAAGATCAAGATCTCTTGGTCAAATTCAAAATGGCGGCCATATGGGTCCATCTGAAAATAACACTTTTGGCCGTACCTCGTATAGTTCAAGGCATTATTCTTAGCTCATTACGCAAATTTATCAAACCTGTGGGATCTCAAAGCACAGCCCAACAACCTATGCTCTTTTTGAATCCACTTACGTATCCCTAAGATCAAGATTTGATGATCAAATTCAAAATGGTGGCCATATGGGGTCATCTGCAAATCATATTTTTTCATGTTGCTCGTTTACTTCAAGGCACTATTCTTCGCTAATTGTGCAAATTTATCAAAACAGAGGAATCTCTTAGCGCAGCCTAACAACTTACGCCCAGTTTGAATCTATTTGCGCATCCCTAAGATCAAAATACGATGTTCAAATTCAATATGGCAGCTGTGTGGAGTTATCTGAATCTCCTGCTTTTCCATGTTGCTCGTGTATATCAAGGCATTGTTCTGAGTTGATTGTGCAAATTTATCAAAACCGAAGGATCCCACATCATAGCCAGATACCTTTTGCCCATTTTGAATCTATTTGCTTAGTCGTCAGATTAAAAATGATAGTTAAATTCAAAATGGAGACCATAAGGAGTCATCCGGAAATTCTTATTTTTTTCATATTACTGTTAGAATATTTTTATTCTAGGTACAAACTTGTTTAAATTGAGCAGAATAACGCCATAGCTTATTACATTTGCCTATTTTTTATTCTGTTGGCATATTCTTCAGTTGAGAATACAATTATTAAATTCAAAATGATGACCATGTGGGTTTATCTGAGACTCATATTCTCATTTTGCTCTTATAATTCAAGGTATTATGATTACATGGAGCTGAAAGTAGGATTTCTCAAAGCCAAGCCCCTTCATAAAACAGATCGATCTGACTATTTATGGGCCTAGTTTGGCTCTACTCGTACAATCATCAGCTATAAAAAAATCATCGACAGACAATATAATGGTTATATAATGGTTATTATGCCTACCTTAAACCCTACACTACATACAACTAATTCGTCTACCCATTCGTAACAATTAGTATTGTAGATATTAATTTATAACCGATTTGTACCCATTTTTGACCTCATTTACCAAAACGTTACCCTAAAATGAACTTAATTTGAATAATTAACGTGTTATCTATGACTAATTTAAAACTTGCACTACATACTACTGATTCAATTTTTCACCTCATTTGACCCAAATGTGATCCTAAAATGACCTTAATCCTAATAATTAACGTGTTATCGATGACTACATCCAACCCTACACTATATTCAACTGATTCAATTGGAATACCCAATCGTAACAATTAGTACTGTGCATATAACCGATTTTCACAAGTTTTTGACCTTATTTGACCCAAAAGTGACCATAAAATGACCTTTATTATACCTAAAATGACCTTAATTCTTATAATAAGCGTGTTATCTATGACTACCTGACACTCTACACTACTTACAACTAATTCAGCTTGGATACTCATTGGTAACAAACAATGCGGTGGATGGTAATTTATAGCCGATTTTTACCCATTTTTGACCCAAATATGACCCTAAAATGACCTTAATTAATAATTAACGTGTTATCGATGACTACATCCAACCCTACACTACATTCAACTATTCAACTGAAATACCCCATCGTAACAATTAGTACTGTGCATATAACCGATTTTCACAAGTTTTTGACCTTATTTGACCCAAAAGTGACCCTAAAATGACCTTAATTCTCATAATAAACGTGTTATCTATGACTACCTGACACTCTACACTACTTACAACTAATTCAGCTTGGATACTCATTGGTAACAAACAATGCGGTGGATGTTAATTTATAACCGATTTTTACCCATTTTTGACCTTATTTGACCCAAAGAGTGACCCCAAAATGACCTTAATTGGCCAAAATCAGGGTGGTATCCCGTCTTACCTTGATCCCTACTACTCAAAGAACTAATTTAGCATGGGTACCCATTTGTAACAAAAAATGCCATCGAAAGTTTTTAAAAGCGTTTTTGAGGTCTTTGGCCGGCCGACTGAGAGAGTGGGGCAGGTCAAATGTTTTTATGATAAAGCAATGTGTTTACAAGTCACAAAGCTGCAATCACAATGATAAGTCACGCAACGATGTTGACACTTGATCGATAGAATCTACACACTATACAGGGGCGTCGGAAGCAAATTCAAAGTGGTACGGCCTTACGAGTCAGGGCTGGCGGAAGCAATTCTTGATTGGAGCCGGGGGGACTACTATCATAGCACTTTAGGCGAGGGTCCAGGGGCCGCCTAGGCCCCGGAAGCTCTTTGGGTCTAGATCGCCGGAGACGCATTCTGAGCGATATCTGGCGAAATAAAATCATTCTGCAATGAAGTGTATTTTTTAGTTCATTCATACTCCTTTTACCATGAAAACGCAATAACGCAATCGATGGTGGTTTTCTGCGATGCTGAATTAGAAAATATAAGTAACACATTGTGTAGACGTAAACGATATAATGCTTATGGACAATGAGGTGTTAATAGATTCATTGCAGAAGTAGCGCCGTCTAAATTCATAATTTAAATGTATAGATAGCGCTAGCTATACCGCTGCAATAATACAGATGGCGCTCGTACTTTTTTATAACGGGCCATGCATAACTGCTAACAGTAAATTATTTCATGGACAAGGGAACACAAAAAGAAGAGAAAAATATTAGAAAAAACACTCTATCCCGTCCGTCCGAGCTATGAACATACAGGTTACTTTCCACGATCAAAATTGTCCCAAGAGGGCTAGTCGCTGCTCAGAGTCCCAAACAAATTCACTGGCGCGCTGGAACGATCAAAGTCTTCTTCAACTTGGAAGCTATCAAAACTTTATTTTTTTGTTTTGCGTTTCCTTAATTCTTTCTTTCTTCGTTTTTTTTTTTTCGCAAAAAGTGGTACGGCCATGGCCGTACCTGCCGTACCGCTTCCGACGCCCTTGCTATATTACCCAAACTCAGCTGAACGACTATCGTCTGGCTACAAGCACTGCCCGCAACTGGAAATATTGTTAACACGCTCTCAGCGTTGAGATTACTCCGCAATATATACCTTCCTTCTTTCTGTTAAAAGCCTTTGTTTCATCAACCAAATATATCCCAAAGGTATTTAATAAATAGCTTACACCGAAAAAGAAGTTAGATTCTTGATTTTCTCGCCGTTCTCAACGAATCTATTTGCGTAGGGAGCTGCATATGTGCATGATTAGTCCCATTGTGACAAACCCACGTGTCCCCTGGTTTTCGGATCTGTGCTAGAGCATTCGATTGCGGGCAGTGCATATCAACCTCCCCACAGCGCATGCTCCATTTCGCAGGCTCCAATAACATCCCTGCCTCCAATAGCGGAAGTTGACCTTTACTACGTTGCTATGACGTATGGGGAAACCAACCAACGCACGGTTCAGTTTGAATCCGACCAAACAACTCCTTTAGTGTTGCACATGAGCGAACTACTTTTCATATGCTCTGTCCAGATAAACAGGGAAAATTATCTCCAGATAATTCTTTTTAACGCTAGGTCAACGGAGGTATTATGCAGACTTGAAAAGTAATAAAAAATTTCGTTAAACATCTATTTTACTATATATGATGTCACTTCCGGCGATGTGCGCGAAGGCCCCGAATCCGGTCCAAAAATCTGACTGGTGGCTGGGGTGTTATTAGACCCCCAGCGAGGTGGTTGAGTGCATATAGCCAGACGATAGTCGTTCAGCTGACATGCGCTGTTCGGAGTTTGTCTATTACGTGCTCGATAAATATGTAGAATGCGCATGCGCATGATAACTTCATCGGTTAAACT
Organism: Hanleya hanleyi; assembly: GCA_036873755.1. NCBI lineage: Eukaryota > Metazoa > Mollusca > Polyplacophora > Lepidopleurida > Hanleyidae > Hanleya > Hanleya hanleyi. Next base: position 9,576 of record JAVTVY010006549.1, on the reverse strand, counting down.
GACGCAATGACCCTGAGACCATACCAGTCGTATTCTACCGCTTGAGCCTGATCGGTAGTACCCACGTAGCTTACTCTCATATACAATTCGTTTTACTGGAAGTTTTGTGAGATTTCCAGCATTTCGATATCCTTTTTTCTCGCATAAGTGATCCCATAATGCATCTCCCGAATATGTGCACCTTCACGTAACTTTCAAGTGACCGGAACTGACCTTTGACCAATACCCCCACCAACAACTCACACAAATCTAGGGAATGGTCTTTCTGTCAGTTAATTAGTTATTCGGGGTTTTTTTATGGGTTTTTTTATTTTATTTATTTTTTTTTGCAGGCTGGCTACAAGGAGAGCAATACCTGCTCTATCTCCAAATACAATCCAAATTTCCAAATATGGGGCTTCATATTTGGTACATCAACTTATCCCATACAGGCCAAAACTCGGTGCGCTTTAATCACACATGGGAGGCAAACAGGCTCGAGGAAGTTTTCTAAATTCAGGGGCGGCGGAAGCGGGGGGTGTAGGGGGCTGAATCCCCCCAGTTTGGAGAGGGTGGGGGCCCCCCAGTTTCAACAAAAGCTGGGTGACTTTTTCATGATTTTGGTCCTAATGTGACCAGATATACAGGCCGGGATTTTTTTCCCGCAGCGCTTCGCGCCGCCCTGTAGGCTAGGTTTTCATGGAGCGGCGACTTTGCACTGGAGGGGCACGTTGATGTTTGGTTTAAAGTGCTCTGATTTGCTCATTCTTCTGTTCCGTTCGCAATGACCAATAACTGTTTTAGATGTTAATTCACATAGAAATTGCATTAGCTTTATTGAACGATTAGCTGATTATCCAATTTAGAAATCAAAATTGCGTTCATATTATTTCTTTTTTGTGTTCACATATTTCTCTTCAAACGTGTCAGCGCTCTCCAACCCTCTGCTGAAATGTTAATTTCTTCGAGATCACTGCGTATAAATCGAATTTTGGAAAGGAAAAATACTTTTTTTACATTCAAAAGTTATCAACTCAATTTTTCTTTGAAATGACGAGAAAAATCACAACAATCTCAAAATGCAGTTGATTATATAGTGATGATATGTCGTTTCATATGCCAGAAATCGGCCAGAATGCGTCTACAGCCATCTAGGAGCGCGGAGCTTCCGGGGCCTAGGCGGCCCCTCGACCCTCGTCTAAAGTGCTATGATAATCGAGCCTCCCAATTTTCTGGGGAGCTTCCGCCGCCGCTGAAATTAAACATGTGTCAAAACGAACTGCGTTTTTTTCACCTTTACCATGTATGTAATTGTATCTGTAATGGTACCGATATGACCCGCGTAAAAACTTTGACATAATTCATATAATTGGTCACACGTGATAGTTTTGTCCAAACTTAGATTAAATTCGCTCGAGCTGATACAGATATCACTAGAATTATGCCGCTGACATCGTCATTAGTTAATTTCTTCTCTGTATAAAACTGAAGACGGACATCGGACGTATGAACCCATGTACTTCAAGATCCTCATGGTGTTCATATGAACAGTCACAATCAAAGCGTGAATGAGATACATCATTCTCTAGATGCCGACTTTACAACGAATATCATATGGATTAGAATTACGAATCAGCGATACGGATTTGATATTCTTGGACCATCATGAGGTCTTTCCGACATCATTGAAAACTGTTCACCGCTTCTCTCTTGCAGGAAACTAGCCTATGTTTATGTATACTATGATAGTCTTTTTGAATTTGGTGCTAATGCTGTTATATAGACTATGGAATAGGGTTTTAGGATATGGACGCGATTATTCTTTAATGGACGACGGCTGAATTATGAATGACGGACCAGACGCCTGTAATGAAGCAATACAAAATATGACCATAAGTAGTCACTTGTTGCGAAGGGACTGCATGTCCATTAAGTTACCTCTACCTACAGAATCGAAAAATACGGCTTTGAACAGCGATGATGATCATCAGGTTCATCTTCGGGGACAGGAAGCACAAACTTCAACAACATGTATTTCGGTCACACCTTATCAAACAAGGTACCCGGATTCTCAATGAGTGCCATGACGTCAAACATATTCGTTCCAAATGTCATTATTCGTTCCAAATGTCAACAAAACTGGGTGAAAATTGAGGACTGACAACAAAATACTGTGTATCTGTGTTGTTATGTACATTCAAGAACAACACCGATTATTTTGTCCTACGTGTATGCAGAGACATTCTGTAGTCAGCCTCGAATAAATGAGTCCCCAATCGTCTGACGCGTTGGCGGTTTAATCTGTTCTAACTGTTTCAGCGCTCCAGTGTTCTCAAGGGGATAATTTAGCATTGGAATATTGAATATTAATCAAATATCCCAACAGGACTCGATGGCATATCACTTCCAGAAGGAGCCGCGACACAGATGGTAGACATAATAACTCATCTGACCACTTTTGCGGAAACCTTATATACATATAACAGTAATAATGCGTTGGCGTCCTTCCAAGAAAGTCGCATGTCATCCACCAGATTTGCAACGCAGTTTTGCTAAAACAAGAAATAGTTGTACTTATTTGACATCGTTCAACATAGAAACAAAAGATGTGAAGAGTGTGATTTACATGCGGGTCTGAAACACCATTTTGTGTTCAGGGATCGATGGCCCGTATAAAACTTGACAATTCAGCTTTTCATCTCGCAAAATTGAAAGTAGGAAGGTGGAAAGCTCGAAATCTCTCTCTTCTGTCAGTTTTCCATTTTGCAAAATTGAAAGTAGGAAGATGGAAATTTCGACATCGCTCCGTCTTCGAATTTTTTCATCCCACAAAATTGGAAGTAGAAAGATGGAAAGCTCTGCCTCGCTCCCGTATTCGAGCTTTCCCAAATGAATTTATGACAAACAGAAAACGAGAGCGATACTTCGTTACAGTTAACCCATTTCTCCATATCTACGAGATATGGGGTCTCATTGAAATTAACAATCTTCTCCTCTTTCTACTTTCAATTTCGCAAGATGGAAAGCTGAATTGTCATGTCTTACCCGTACCAGGCATGTTGTTTCACAAGTGACCATAGCTTGCAATACATTAAATTAGTGTTTAAGTAGACAATAGGATTTTTTCCATTTTTTTTCACAGGTTCCCTGGCTTAAGTGAAATTGACCTTTGACCTATTGACCTGAACATAAAATAAGGTTCTTCTTTGTCCCATGGGTACTATATAAATAATGTTTGATACCAATTCATACACTAGAACTCTCTTTGCAGATTTGACGTGGTGACCCTGATCTCAGAATCAATAGGCTGAGAGAAATTCCCCACTTATATATTCAGTTAAATTTTGGAGTGAATTGAATCAAATTATTCTGTTAACGAAAAAACGTGACGCACACGCACAGAGAGCAAGTCTATATCCACCGACCGGGTCTGGCGGGAGATAAGCAAGCAAATAAGATATGGAGCTGGATATCGAAGCTCAACCGCTCATGCAGCCATTTTCCTGAAGCGTTATGCAAACCTTCGACATCACCCTATATGAAGAATTCCTGAGCTCAAAATTAGTAAAGAAGAATTAAGAAAACATACATACATGTGCTGAGATGGTTTAGCGTTATAGCAATATCAGAAGTAGAAAAACTGCAAAAACTGTTTGACCTTGGCAGATCTTAACTTTAAGTCAAGTGCCATTTGACCCTGCCCATGCGCACAAATAGTAACGGAAACAAAATTGGTCCTGATCAATTGTCACTTCTGGTCATGTGATTTAATGATATGAAGAGGTCAAATGAGAATAAGCCATTTTTGCACTTTCGATATGAACATGTGAGGACAAATCGGAGATTGCTTGGGCATTTCCGTGATTTCATCAACTCGAGGCAAGGAAGTCTCAACATGTTTTGGTGAAGGTTCATACATCTTCAAATTATGTGTAGTCCAGTGAATGCATTGGGAGTTACACGGTATATATATACACTCTTTATTAATACATGAAGATGCAGTATAGACCCTTTAGTATTATCAAGGACATTTCCCCCTGAGGACATTGCCTGCCCTCACCCCCCCCCCCTCCCCACCCTGCACATTTCCCCCTGTGGACATTTCCCTATATGTTCTTGTATTATCACTTCAAGGACATTTCCCCCTGAGGACATTGCCTGCCCCCCGCCCACCCTGCACATTTCCCCCTGTGGACATTTCCCTATATGTTCTTGTATTATCACTTCGTACGAATGTGTAACAAAGTTAAATTGTATTGACGAAAACAATTTGAAGCATTTTTTCTTAGTTTTTATTCTTTTCATTAATTTGATGATGTTTCTCCACCCTATATAGTATTAAGATACTGCTAACAAGATTTGTATGATTTAGTAAAAAAATAAAAGTAACAAAGTTATAATTAAAAAGCAACGATTTTGATAATTATCACTGGATTACTTTATGACTTTCAATACAATTTTATTATCCCGATATGTTATGTATCAAATATATTTATTGGTCACTAAGTGATAGTTATTCACTTCCACTATTACTATGTATACTATTGTTTAATCATGTCATGTTATAGAAAATATATATTAAAAAAATGCTCCAAATTGTTTTTGTCAATATTTCAACTTTGTTACACATTCGTACGAAGTCATAGCACAAGAATATATAGGAAGGGCCGTGTCCGAAGAGGGGAATGTCTACAGGGGGAAATGTCTGAAGGGGAAAATGTCCAACGGTAAATTTCTGCAGGGGGAAAATGTCCTTAGGGTAAATGTCTGCTCCACCAGTATGGACGCGTCCTTCTCACTGGAAATTCGAATAGGATGGGGGCAATATCCTACGAATAATTTTGGAAATTCTATATAGGTTAATTCTATATAGATTAATCTTTGACGCGTTTCAGAACAAATGACATATACTTGTGGGAAATCAGTAATCCCATATGGATAATCTTGCCTGAAATCAGAGGACTGGGAGGTGGGAGGGAACATGAACACTCTCGATTATCAAGCTTTAAGTTCTTGGAAATTGACATGTGATGAAAATGATACCTGACACAACAAGAAACCATCACCGTATGTCGATTACATTTTGCTTCATTATGAAAATATGCCGCTTGTCACGCTATTTGTCTGGATTTTTGCTTGTCCCAGTTTTCTCTTCAGGTCATTAGGCCTACCGTACTCTGATCAGTGCTTCCTAGACGATAGGCGCCGTCTGTATACATACCCAATATCCAAAGTGCATATTATTGTCCTACCTACATGTATACTAGCAGACCATATGTATCGCATTGACTGATATTGTCCCAACAAATACAAATCAAGCCATACACGTTTGACTAGTCCGAGCTTCCTCTGACCACGCGACGGCAGAAAGTATATAACAGGCTGATCCAGCCCAAGACAATCTCTAATGTACTATCTGTCGTCACGTGGCCAGGGGTCAGAGGAAGCTCACTCGGACTAAAGTTTGACTTCTTCTTGGGACTTTTGAAATACGCGCTAAGACCAAACTTTTCAACAACGATCTGAAACTTCGAACAGCGCCCTTCAGCTGAAGGACTTTCGTCTTGGCTTCAAGCACTGTTCGCATTACTCAAGTTTTAAGATGGTGAAAACGGTGGAATTCTCCATATATAAAGTGACAAATAACTGTCCCACTTGACATAAGGTAGGATAAGACTGCCTAGGAAGTCATTATTATGAAACTAATACTAAAGAGAAATGTACACTGGTTCAAATCCAGTACATGTCTGCCACATAATTGAAACCAGTAATACAGGATATCATACATTCTGATATCTCTTATGGGCATTCTGGCAATACCAAAACCTCTGTGTATAGACTAAATTAATCTCCCCACACAGAAGAGTTTCACTTTCTTTGACGCAGTATAACCCAAAATAAGTGTATTGAAATATCGCTACTTAAGGGGAAGAAGGAGAGTCCAGTTTTCAACACCAAGCGAAAATCTCGATTTCAGGTATTTAACAAGAATACAGGAAAACTCAGTTTTTACTCGCCACCATCTTCCTTAGGATGTAAACCACAGGTAAAAGACCAAAGTTGGCTTCTTGCCCTGCAAAATTTGTTTGATTCAAGATTGAAGAACGAAACAGATCATCTTAGTAGTCTAATCTAATCTAATTTCTAATTAAATCTGCTGCAAAATGCAGTGCAAATATACAGAAAGATGACTGAACACTTCATTGGGGTCCGACAAGAAGTTGAAACAGCCTGGTGTTAACAAATAATGCATTTATTTTTCGGGTCAAAGTGAACTTGACCTCTGAGCCCTGACCTTGGACCTCGATTTTATGTTGGAATACATCGTCTTCTCATGTATCCACTTGCAAAAAGTTGTGATTCTCAATAATTTCTTAATTTCTTATCTCATATTTATCCCAGTGCAATATGAGAGGAATCGGTCAACTTGTTGCAAAGTTAAGGAACTAAATACGGTAAAAAAAAGTCGGGAGAAGGACTGTTTATTTCATAAGTCCAAGAATACATTTCCTCAGAGATTGAAGGATTATATGCACGAATTTTGGGTAGAAAGATAATTTTCCCTCTAAATCAATAATGAAATAAGAGAAATGATCTCTTCACTACTGTGATAATATCTTAGATAGCGGGGAATTAAATTCCCCTGAACTAAAGAAGTAATACTTATAGTTAATACTTATATCCGCACTTTAATTCGCTAAAACAGATTTGTTAGGATCGATACACTGGCTTGGTTAGTTACCCATAGCAGTTACCGCAGTGCGGTGGCCTAATGGTTGGAGCGTCGGTCTCGTAAGCGGTAGGTACTGGGTTCGATCCCAGGTCGGGTAAAACCAAAGACTTGAAGAATGGAACTAGTTGCTTCCTCGCTTACGCTTAGCATTAAGAGGATAGAACAAGGACTGGTTCGCTCGGTGTCAGTATAATGTGACTGAGTGGCATGATATTTCAGTGGGACAGCACTATAAAATGGCAGCATTAGATTTGCACTGTTACAAGTATGTCAATCTGCTGCGAGGTTTGAGATGTGAATTTCATCGCAGGGCAAACAACCTTGATGTCAGACTGAAATCGACATCGGGAGTCAAAGCATAAACCGCAGGCTTGGGATACCGACATGCCAACTCAAAACAACCGCGGGGGATGAAGTGTACCAGATTGTATAATAAAGGCGTTCACTCAAGCACTCATTCAAATCACTAAAAATTTCCAGGAAAACCCTCTCCAAGGATTTAGGATTTATCTGGGCTTGTGAAGCTGGCTTTAGGATGCTCAGTAACTTCCTTGCCCAGTCACAGCTATAAGGTGTTAGCCTCGCTTGGAACTGGGGTCAAATTAAAATGCTTTTCTTTCAGTTTATAGTTCACGGCACCAATATCTACATACCATGTACAACCATGACAACTATAATATCTTAGTAGGATCGATTCTAGTCTATCTGAGTCCACGCGTCCTACTATATCTATACAAAAGAAGTGCTAATAATGAAATCTACAACGCGTGCATTAATCTGATCGACCCAAGGGACATGTGGCTGATGACCATATCATGTAACCGATTTTCCTCATTTCACCAGCGGCTCTACATGTAGCCCATCCCGCACTCTCGCTGGGACCCGTGGAGAAACTTGCTATTTGTTTCAATATGTATGAGAGTTACATAGTTTAGAAACAATTTAAAATATATTACGAAACATTTCCCAGGCAATTCGCCAGAAATCAAGTCCGAATGTAAATCTTGAACATGTTACTCATGTCGATCGGAACTAATTTCAATAAAGCCTATAAACTGCCGATCACAGATAATTTCCTTCAGCAGAATAGCTCTATTCGAAGTTGCGCATGGGGCTCGTTACCGTTGTTAATTGTTTAATTAGATTGATTGGTGATTGGAATGGGGTCGAGGGACTACTGCCAATCAACCTACTTAACCCATTAACAAGGGTATAACGAGCTCCTGTGGAGTTACGCTGTATTGTAACGTTCCTTCGAAATTGAACACTTCTTTTTTTGGGAAACCGTGAGAGAGATTGCCAGATTTATCATGTGGATATCTATAATCTTTGAATGATCCAGCTTACCTAACTCAGAAACTTGTAGCTGTGGTGCTCTTTTTACACATCTAAGCTTTGGTGCACTTGTAACACCCAAGTGACCGAGTTTCATGACTAAAGATTGTGCATAAGCCACATTAAATCGCGGAAATGTTTATTGTTTTCTTGATGTTGTCTCATCTTGCAGGCTCGAGTGCACAAAAATATGCAATATGAAGATATTTGCTGTGTCATAATCAAGATCATAACTAACCGAAGAAACAGAACGAAAGCTCATAAGTCTAACTCCGTCGATTCCAGCACATGGTTCCGGTATAAAGGCATGCCCTGAGAATGTATCCGAACAAGGATTAAACGCTACAGTCCCTCGTCGTTCAGAATGTTACGCAAATTACGCAAAATAGTCCGCTAGATATGATGGCCGAGAGGGGCCATCGCGTCTTTCATTTCTAATTGAACGCGATGGAGCTATGCGATGGAACGATGGAGCTATGCGATGCGCGATGGAGCTATGCGATGGAGCGATGGAGCTATGCGATAAAAAGTCGCGCTATGCGATGCGCGATGAGGCTATGCGATGGAGCTATGCGATGCGCGATGGAGCTATGCGATGAAGCGATGGAGCTATGCGATGGAGCGATGGAGCTATGCGATAAAAAGTCGCGCTATGCGATGCGCGATGAGGCTATGCGATGCGCGATGGAGCTATGCGATGGTGCGATGGAGCTATGCGATGGAGCTATGCGATGGGGCTATGCGATGGAGCTATGCGATGGAGCTATGCGATGGAGCGATGGAGCGATGGGGCTATGCGATGGAGCTATGCGATGGAGCTATGCGATGAAGCGATGAAGCGATGGAGCTATGCGATGGAGCTATGCGATGGAGCGATGAAGCGATGGAGCGATGGAGCTATGCGATGGGGCTATGCGATGGAAAATCAGAAATGAAAGACGCGAGGAAAATGCGATGAAAAGGCGATGGAGCGATGGAGCGATGGAGCTATGCGATGGGGCTATGCGATGGAGCGATGGAGCGATGGAGCTATGCGATGGAGCTATGCGATGGAGCGATGGAGCGATGGAGCTATGCGATGGAAAATCAGAAATGAAAGACGCGATGAAAATGCGATGAAAAGGCGATGGAGCGATGGAGCTATGCGATGAAAAGGCGATGGAGCGATGGAGCTATGCGATGGGGCTATGCGATGGAGCGATGGAGCTATGCGATGGAGCGATGGAGCGATGGAGCTATGCGATGGAGCGATGGAGCGATGGAGCTATGCGATGGGGCTATGCGATGGAGCTATGCGATGGTGCTATGCGATGAAAAGTCATTGCGCATGTTCGTTGAAAAACAGTCTTACAATGCGAAAACACCATCGCCAAAGTGAACAGAGAAATTAACAATTATTTTAAACATGAAAATTTCAATATGTGATCACGGTAGATAAGAACATTGCATTAGATTTCGGTTGGAGGTGTTCAAATGTATGCAGAAGATATTAAAACAACCAAACTTCAATTTCAAACGTTCACCGATGC
>JAVTVY010006548.1:0-37627 GCA_036873755.1 Hanleya hanleyi | reverse complement strand
GATCTTCTATGACCTGGTCGGCGGATTGGTCGCGCATATCGTTCCGACCTATTCCGGAGTTCATCGCCAAAGATGAGTCTGTTCGCTTAGGTCCGTGTGCGCAACATCTGTACTCCATTCCTGCGTTATCAGACTTCGTTCATGGCCTCGAAGACGACCTTCTGTTATGCCCTGTTCGAGCCATACGTCACTATCTTACTTGTTCCGATCCCGGTCGGGGCTCGCGTCGTCTGTTATTCTTGTCCCTTCGTCCTTCGGCGGTACGTGACATTACTAAGAATACAATCGCTTCGTGGTTAAAGAAAACCATTAAGTGGTCTTATCAATTGGCCATTGACGCTCCCCCGCTTCTATCGACTGCTTCTTCTCATGAAATCCGCGCCATCGCTTCGTCATGGCCCTTATGGAAGAACTTGTCCCTCCATGACATTGTCCAGTCTTGTGCCTGGACAGCAAATTCCACGTTTACCAATCTCTATCTGAGAGATATGTCAGTCCAATCAGATAGTGTGACCATGCTTGGGCCACTAGTGGCTGCCCAGCACGTGGTCAGGTAACTGTCAAAAAAGGGGGGGGGGCAAAATTGTCATCATCGCAGCAAGTCTCCGGCTTGCTGTATCATCTCATCTCATCTCTCAGTCATATCGTTAGTCCACACACTACATGATCACCAGAAAGAAGTAATAGCTCAACTTGCCAGTCAGCGACTCTCAAGTCATCAATCAAGAAACCTGACACAATGGTGAGTTTAATCTTTGACCTTACTGCAGATTTGCTTGTGTCATTTCAGGTTAAGCTATGTTCTTCTAGATCATCTCAGCTGAGTCTCCTGGTGGTCAACTCACAGTTTCAACGTACAAGAACTGACACTTTTGTGAGTATTAATAATGTTTATTTTCAGGTCACCAGTGTCAGCAACAGTAAAGTACAGACAGTTGACAAAGACACAGAGTAGACTCAGAGATTCCGCTGTCAAATCTCAACAGTCCAATCTGCATCAAGGATTAAAGTACACAGAGTTGGATATAAGGCGGAATGTGGACTGACAGGGGTATCAGTTAGTCGCCTTGATTGACGATGTAGGTTTCTTCCCATCTCATTCTTGCTTAACCTCCGAACTCTGACACTCAGGTTCCTTGATTACTATGGTGGTAAGTCTGCGCACCCCTACCACAATCACAGATACATGGATGAAGTCATTTAAAATGATAAGTAACTTCTATTCTCCATAAGTAACCACTGCTTCACCATCCAGGGTTCTTTTTGGTTGAGAATTATTGTCATATCTGTGCTCTTTTTAGGTCACCTAAGAGAAGAAATAGGTCAGTTGGGCCATCTCTCAAGTTATATTTTAAGATTTGACACAATTATGATTTTAATCTTTGTCTTTACTGCAGATCTGTTTGTGTCATTTCAGGTTATAGCTATGGCCTTCTATATCGCAGCTGAGTCCCCTTGCAGTCAACTCACAAGTTCAACGCACAAAGATCTGAATGAAGGTTGACAAGACAAAGAAGAGACTCAAAGATTCCGCTGTCAACTCTCAACAGTCCAGCATCAGGGATTAAAGTACACAGAGTTGGACCTAAAGCGGAATGTGGACTAGCGCTGCGAATAGTAAAGGTGGACGACTTGTATGGGGAGTTGGCTATACTACCAACCCGTACTTGCCTTACCTCCGAACTCGGGTGTCCTGATACCTTAGTTCCGTTCCATACATGCTGCCTTCCAAGTGCTCATCCTGGCCGTACTGCCTGAGTTCCTATACGGAGGGTAACACTGTGCTCCACATCCAAGACCACAGCTACATGCATGGAGACATGCATCAAGCTAAGTAACCACTTCTTATATCCTTGATTACCTTTCTGAGTGCTGACCAGGGTTTTCTTGTTGATTGTGATTGTCTTGTTTGTGATTATTTCAGCGGATATTCAGCCTGCTATTGCAAATACATTAAGGCCGAGGTTCCCACCTCCATATGTTGGTAGTGAGGCATAAATCAAAGCAGGTGTAGGTTTGGGCCATAAATATTTAACATTTATAAACAATGTTACTATTTATAACCAATCCAAACCTGCTTTGATGTAATGGCCCTCCCATCCTTCCCCTCACTCCGCGGCCTTGTACACTACAGGTCTCGGTTTATAACAATGAGAAAAGAGGAAGAGTATACTGGGGGCTGGCTTATATATCCAGGCTGAGCTGGGAGAGCTCCCTTAAAGGGAGACTACTCCTCTGGGGGATAACTCCCCAGGGGAGTTAACTTTTGGTTTAAACTTTCGTTTAACGTTTGTATTGTATATCTCTGGCAGATATTAAGGCATAAATCAAAGCAGGTTTGGATTGGTTATAAATAGTAACATTGTTTATAAATGTTTAATTTTCTGGTCCGATTCGAAAATCCAATATGGCCACCAGGCAGCCATCTTGGATTTCCCCATGAAACCTTGTTATCGCGATTTCTCAGGAACTACTGCATGGATCTGTCTCAAATTTGGTACACAGGTTCGCCTTGGGGTCTAGTTGTGCAAGATAGCTTTTTTGGTCCGATTCGAAAATCCAATATGGTCACCGGGCAGCCATTCCTGGAGCCCACATGAAACCTTGTTATCGCGATTTCTCAGGAACTACTGCTTGGATCTTTCTCAAATTTGGTACACGGGTTCCCCTTGGGTTCTAGTTGTGCAAGATACCTTTTCTGGTCCGATTCGAAAATACAACAAGCCAACCAGGCAGCCATCTTGGATTTCCCATGAAACTTTGTTATCGTCATTTCTCAGGAAGTACTGCATGGATCTTTCTTAAATTTGGTACACTGGTTCCCCTTAGGGTCTAGTTGTGCAAGATACCTTTTTCGGTCCGAATCGAAAATCCAATATGGCCACAAGGCAGCCATCTTGGATTTCCCCATGAAACCTTGTTGTCGCGATTTCTCAGGAAGTGCTGCATGGATCTTTCTCAAATTTGGTACACAGGTTCTCCTTAGGGTCTCGATATGCAAGATGCCTTTTTCGGTCCGAATTGAAAATCAAATATGGTCACCAGGCGGCCATCTTAGACTTCCCCCATGAGATTTTGTTATCATGATTTCTCAGGAAGTACTGCCTGGATCTTTCTCAAATTTGATACACAGGTTCCCCTTGTGGTCCAGTTGTGCAAGATACTTTTTCTGGTCCGATTCCAAAATCCAATATGTCCATCAGGCGGCCATATTGGATTACCCCATGAAACATTGTTATTGTGATTTCTCAGGAACTACTGCATGGATCTTTGTTAAATTTGGTAGACAGGTTCTCCTTGTCGTCTAGTTGTGCAAGATACCTTTTCTGGTCCGATTCGAAAATCCAATATGGCCAACAGGCGGCCATCTTGGATTTTCCCATGCAACTTTGTTATCGTGATTTCTCAGGAAGTACTGCATGGATCTTTCTCAAATTTGGTACACAGGTTCCCTTTATGGTCTAGTTGTGCAAGATACCTTTTTTGGTCCGAATCGAAAATCCAATATGGCCACAAGGCAGCCATCTTGAATTTCCCCTTGAAACATTGTTATCGTGAATTCTCAGGAAATATTTCATGGATCTTTCTGAAATTTGATACACAGGTCCCACATGGGGCCTAGTAGTGCAAGATACTATTTTTGGTCCAATTCAAAAAGCCAAGTTACGCTTCAAATTATTACGGTATTCTCGAGTTGTGACGTTGCATCACAAGAGTCAGCAGATCAAACGGTGGGGCATATTCTATATATTGACTATAGAGAATATCCATACCTTCACCCTCCATAGCAAGGAGTTCAAATAATTCGGAATTAAAATGTATTTCTTCAAATTTTAAATCAGTTTTCTTTAGTCCATGCAGTAGCAAGTGAACTGCTCCACCCTTTCGTCTGCCGGCGGGTCGGCTACTGCCCGGACCGGATCCCTTCAGTATTAAGTATTGTACCATCTTACTATTTTCGAGCATGGTATCTTAAAAGAGATATCTCAAACTAGCCCAGTAAACAGAACAGAATTAGCATTCGTTCCTATTTATAAAATCTTAAGTATGTTTCATAGCTCATGCCAAAGTGTCAAAGAGATTGGTCCTCGCTTCCAGTACCCAATGATGACACGTGCAAAAAAATAAATAAAAAAGAATACTACAAAACAAAGGCGAAGGATCCTCCGTACATGTACATTCACTTTCAGACTAACTTTGCTCATTTCTCTTGTATTATAACAACCGGCATAAGTACAGTTTCTAGAAATCTTGAAACTCCTGAAACTTAGATTATATCTTGGTGTTTTTCAGTGTCCCTTTTCCGATCTTTTTCGCTCAGATTCGAAATTCTGTAAACAAAATTACAAATCAATCATTTGTTCTTAGTAACAATGGACAAAAAGATCCTCTAGTCATTAGCTTACAATTATCGGACAATGGTGGGCGCCAAGATCCTTCAGGATCTCTCGTCATCACTAGGTGGCGCTAGACATGAATGTAGGTAAACCTGTGTGATGACTTGAAATTTGGGTACAATGATCTTGCAGTCTATCGCTGCAGGAATCCACTGGAATTTGTAAACACATTTCTTAAATTTTACGGAAATCTGTAGGATTCACATGAATGAGTTTGCGAGAGTGCTGACGGGAATCAGATTCCCGGATTCCCATGGAAAAACAAACCCTGTACATGAGGCTGTAAACATCATGCGCAAATAGTTCTGTTCGCTTTTTTCAGCATTGAAAATCAATGTTCAGGGAGATTCTTCATCAGTTAAGTGTCGTATACCTGAGTGAAAGCCTACACGATCTGTCTAAATTCAGATATTTTCAATATTTTCTCTAATCTGGGTTCAGATCCCACCCTAAAAAACAATGGCCACACCTTCCTAATGCAGTGTATGCCCAAATGGGGTTCGCCAGGTGGCTACGTGTACCAAGAGATAAATGACGCATGCCCATGTTGTTTTTCTGGACGTCGTAAAGGCAACGTCATAATGTATAATGATGTTATAATTGTTTGATTTATGACGCCATGCCTTCTTTACCTGTTGGAGCACCAGCACCACCTAGTGTGGCTGGCGATCCCCATTGCGGAGATCTACATCCATGTGCATACCAAATTAGGTTTTACACATTTTACACGTTTCCATTCTTCATTTATCATGAACTCTCTCTTGCAATCAGTCATCCCCGAATAAAATACTCTGTTTTCCATTGTTTTTTTTATATATGATTTTGATTTTGTCATTGTTTTCCAAGGGGCTTTCACATTTGCTGGGAGGATGCGGGATGCGGAGTACCTGACCATGTTGGACCCCTGTTATGAGCGATATGGAGAGGTCATTGTCTTCCTCATGTACATGGCTGCTCTCTGTGGTGATCTCTTTTGGACGGCCTCCATCCTCTCCGCTCTTGGTAAATGTACACCACACTTATGCATTGTTGTCTGTTTATGAAGTGGTGCTGTTATTGAACTGATGCTGTTATTGAACTGATGCATTGTGGTCTGTTTATGAAGTGGTGCTGTTATTGAACTGATGCATTGTGGTCTGTTTATAAAATATTGAACTGATACATTGTGGTCTGTTTATTGAGTGGTGCTGTTGTTGAACTAAATTCTTTGCGGTTTGTTTATAAAGTGATGCTGTTATCGAACTGATGCCTTGTGGTATGTTCAGAAAACATTACTCCAACAGTCATTTGAGTAGTACTGATTGTTAGGCTTTGGCACCAGATGGGGTCATGGTATAAAGGGAGTACATCTAGTGAGTTTAAAGAAGGACCCAATCGGGTAGATATCATAGATGGTTGACTCTCAAACATATAAATTTCTGGTTTCTCGTAGCTAGCTTTAAGACAGTCTCTTTTTAATGTTGATTAGTTAACAGAAAACATTAGCCTATGGCTATTTATATACAGATGAGTGATAATAACAAATGTTGAATGTAAAAAGCATTAATATAGTGGTTTCAACATTTCTGACAAGGGAGAGTACTCCATCATTTCTGACAAAGGAGACCATGCTCTCACGCATCATGAGATATATTCTAGCTATTGGATGATTGGAATATTTGAAAACAATTTGGCTTTTTCGACATTGGCCAATCAATGAGATTCTGAGCAGTAATACATATCTCATAATGTCTTTCTGTATTGTGAGACATCATGGTCACAAACGCCAGGAAAATCTCTCCATTTTTATTATCCCCCCCGGGATATATGCCCAGGGGATATAGCGATAGACACGGAAGTCTGTCTGTCTGTCTGTCTGATTGTCTGTCTGTCCTTCCGTCCGTATTTATTGTCAGTACAACTCCTCCTACACTTTTGATACAGTTGACACAAAGCTTGGTGGATAGTATCAGCACAGTCTGAAGATGCACATATGCTCTTCCCGTTAACAGAGGTTATTCCTTACTGAGTTATTGCCCTTCACAATTCAAAATACTATAGGTTAAATGATATCATCTCGTCATCGCAACTCCTCCTACACTTTTGATGCGGTTCACCTCATACTTGGTGGGTATTATTGGCACAGTCCGGAGATGTGCAGGTGATTTTCCCATTGACAGAGGATTTTTCCTTACTGACTTCTTGCCATTCACAGTTTGAAGTACTGTAGATCCGTCCCTCCATATTTCTTGTCAACGTAACTCCTACATTTTTGATACGGTTAACACGATTCTTGGTGGGTATTATTGACACAGTCTGAAGATGCGCATGTGCTCTTCATATTGACAAAGGATATTTCCTTACTGAGTTGCTGCCCTTTACAATTCAAAATACTGTAAATTAAATGATATCATCTTGTCAACGCATCTCCTCATACACTTTTGGTATGATTTACATAATACTTGGTAGATATTATCAGCACAGTCCGGAGATGATCATGTGCTGTTTTTGTTGACGTAGGTTTTTTCCTTTAATACAGAGTTATTGCCCTTCACAGTTCAAAATACTGTAGACCAAATGATATCATTTTGTCAAATCTACTCCTACAACTTTTGATGCGGTTCACATGATACTTGAGTTTGAAGACATGCATGTCCTTTGATGTGTTGTATTGCGCATCACTGATTTCCTAATCATAGAAATGTTCACCTTCCAAAAAGGCAGACATATTATGTGATGGCGTCTTCTGTCTGTCCATTCATCCATTCATGTCTGGTCCATATATGTGACAGTTTTCTTTCCAAAATTGCCTTTTTTGTGAGGGAATACACTATACATTTGGAGTAGAAGATGTGTCACTTACAAATATTGAGATCAAGATCACAGTGATACCAAAAATCCGGGGGAAAATAGAAATCATTGCATGTGTTATGTTTTTGAATGGATACAGTAGGGGGCAATGTTTCACATTCCAAAACTGAGGTCAAGGTTACTGGCTAAAAAATCAGGACTTCATTGAAAATCACATTTCTTTTCATGAATAGATACATTACAGGGAAATAAATTGTGTTAAGTGCCAAAGTAGAATTCAGAAGGTTAAAGGTCAAGCCTGCAGATCAGGAAATAGTTGAGAATCTTAATTTGCTGTATGTATAACATCAAGTCAGGGTTAGGAGTAGGGTTTGTGACCAAATTTCATGTATACCACCAATTAATGGGAAACATTCATTTTGATCTCTCCAATTCTAGATATATATGTTGACATCAACATGGAAGAATCAAACTGTTGATCTCCAGGTCAAAAGCTCAAATATCACTAAAAAAGGCAAATTGTTATACTCCAGAATTAATATTTGTTTGTTGTGTGGGCTTATATTGAAGTCAATTTTGGCTGTTGTTTCTTATCTTAATTCCTTCATATTTTTATGCAGAATCAGACTGATTTTTCATCTGCAGGATAACTTTGATTGTTATTTGCGCTGAAAACTTACCTGACTTCCACTCTTTGCATTTCTTGTCTACATGAAATACAACAGTAAGAATTTAAATGACACAGTTATCTCCCCTGCTAGTCACCTGATAGCATAGCTACCCACAATTCCACTTCCTTCTTGTTCTACTGCTTCGTAGGGCTGGAAGTAAACATTGTCAACTCCGTGAAAAAGGGCCTTTTCTAGCGAAACTACTCACAGTTGGATTACCTCAGACGTCTGATTTCCTGCAAGAAGTCCTTTGGGAAGTATTCTAGAAGTTATCAGCGTAAAATGGCTCAAAATATGTCTCAAATGTCATGCATGTCTTGGAGGTGACAAGCCTAGTTATGACCTTCACTCATTGTGTCCGCCATGCCGCCAGGGTAGAATCTGTACATGGGACACGGCCTGTGAAGAGTGTATTGTGTGGGCGCCCGGCATATTCCAGGTGTATCTGGCCGGTTCTCTGGCAGCTAACGAAGGAAATGGTGTTGTTATGCCTACCAATCTCGCCAACGAGACATATGTAGCACAGTCTCCCCGTACCAGTGTAGGCGAGGAGTCTAAGGGGTTTGTTAGTTCAGTAGCTGGGTCTACGTTAGTCAGCCTATTGGATGTAAATAAAGATAAACAAACGCCCCCCCCCCGCTCACGATGCTTCCATTTCAGGCCAGGCGAGGGGTCAATCAGGTAAGGGATCGACCCGGTTGGTACAAGTGGAAGGAGTAATCGAAGATATGGAATCTGGTACTACGACGACTGTGGAAGTGGAGATTCCTATTGAGCGGACGCCTGGATGTGACGATGAAGGGAAATCGGTGACGGACCCAGGCTTAGCGTGGGAAAGCCAGGGGACTCCGATCACTCGATCGGAGTCAACTTATGATTACGAAAACTTGGGCAGCACCAGTGAGGAGTCTAATGTTAAGTTTTCATTTGGGTCCGGGGTTGGGAAAATATCTTCCTCGACGCTGTCGAGGCCTGGACTTCCCGGTCGCTCAGTTACGCCTTTAACTGCTGCTTCCGGTTTGTCTGAATTTTCTCAACCTGCTTCCGGTTACTCTGGTGGCCTTCCTCGTTCCCTTGCCGAGACGTTTGTGTCTACGAGCCTTCTGGGCCACCAGAGATTAAGGTTCCCGCAACAACGGCAGTATGGTATGTATTCAGGTACCCATGATATGTCAAATTTTTTGCCTGTGTCTGAGTTGCGTTATCAAGAACCCTCAATCAGACCAGTTCAAATTATGCGGCATCCGGTTGCTGGTCTACCTTTGCCCTTGCGTGGCTTAGGTCAGATATCTGCTTCCGGTGGTGTTCGAGGTACGGGACCGGGAATTTATCGTATGATGCGTCCTCCTATACGTGCTTCCGGTTTACGACCTCGTATGCCAGTTCACCGACCTTTACAGTGGCCGTGCTCACGCCCAGCTGGAAGGTCCTTGAGTGTGAACACACCTCGTCAGGCCTTGCTTCCGGTCCACTCTCAAGTGACTGATCCCACATTGGCTGCCATACTGCGCGGTATGGAACAGCAACGTGAGGAAATGAAGGAATTGAGAGAGATGATGACCAGTCAATTCCGAAGTAGTACGCCACTGCTTCCGGTTTTGACTGAACAGTCTAGGAAACCGGAAGCTAATTTGTCGAGGACTATCCCTTCCAATACTCCCTCCTGGCAGGAAGCCCCGGAAGCTATGGAAGTGGATAGGGACCAGTACGGTAGATCTGAATTGAATGAACCTACCAATACTGATCCGGATGCTAGGAAATATTATGAACTTATTTCCGGCATCTATGACTTAATTCCTGATATGCAGCTTCCGGTCCCACATGCGGGGGATATTGAAACTGAATCAGGAGAGTCAAACCGGGTTACGAGGTCGGCTACCACGCTTCCGGCCTCAACTGCTATTCATTCTATCTGCCATTTATTCCATAGAACTTTAGCAGAACCCGCTACGCAGGAGGAACGTGCTATAAGGTTGAGACCAAAAGCTCGCTTCCGCCCTGCAGGATCTTCTGGTCCGTTCCCAGTACAGAAGCCAAACACACGAAGTTACGGCGTACATAACTCACCGTTTAGCTTCCGGTCTGCAGAGGTGAACGGCGACTTTCAGTATTTATGCTCTAGCAATACTAAAGTGCCTAGTAATCCGGATGTTCCTTGCACGAACAAACAGGCCGCAGTACTTGAGGAAACTGCTCGACAAGGAGTGGCGATTACGAATCACCTTGACTGGTTTCTTAAAGCCATAAAGGATGGTTTATTTTCGCTGTCGGGCGCGGAGAGTCAAGAGCAGTTACAGGAGGGTATAAACCTCGTTCTTGACTACCAGAAGATTGCTTCCGGTGCTGTAGAAGATTTACTGGTACACAATGCCTACCTATCTTCTATGCTAGTGTATTTAAGGAGAAAGGCCTTCATTCCTTTTATGCATAGTTACACACCGGAAGCTGTAAAGAGGAGTCTACTAGAGACATCTACGGCTCCTTCTTTACTGTTTGGTGATGCTGTTGCCGAAGTTCGACCTGAAATGGATCGTATAGAGCATGACAGGTCAGTTGCTTCCGGTGCTTCGTCTAAAAGACCTATGGCTTCCGGGTCGGGTCCAAAGGCGAAGAAGGCTAAGAAGAACCCGCCTAGTTCCAAGGCTAATAAGGGTGCTTCCGGCCAACAGCATAACCAAGCGCCTGCTTCTTTAGAGCCTAGAGTATCTACCTATGGCCATAAGAAGCAGGGTAAGGGGAAATCTAAGCAGTCAAAGAAGAATTCCTGATGTCTCGGGCCGTACCGGGTGGCTTCCGGTATGGCGGGAACACCGAGACATAACGTTTCCAGTTCCCCAGCAACTAGACCTTCCAGTAGGGGGAAGGCTGCAGTTGTTTTGGAGGAACTGGATAAGGATCGGGACCGAAGCGTGGGTCATTCGAACGATCAGATACGGCTATCACCTATTGTTCGACACGCTTCCTCCCTTGACTGCTCATCCCCTTCCGTCTCGTATACCATTACGAACGGGTCATCTATCAGCGATACAGTCCTCTGTGGACAAGCTGATAGAGAAGGCAGCTGTAATAGAGCTTTCGGTTTCGGACACGTCACCCGGGTTCTATTCGCCGGTCTTTCTGGTCCCCAAGAAAGACACGTCCGAGATGCGCATGGTTATAAACCTAAAGCGCCTCAACAAGGACTACCTCACTCCACCGCCACACTTCCGCATGGAGTCCTTCCGGTCTATCCGGACGGTACTCGGACAAGGGGAATGGCTGACTTCTCTGGATTTAAGGGATGCATACCTGCATATCCCGATACATCCGGAGGACAGGAAGTACTTGAGATTCATGGTCGGCAAACGACGCTTCCAAATTCAAGTGCTTCCGTTCGGCCTATCCACTTCCCCTTGGGTGTTCACACGAGTGTTTACACCAGTGGCACAATTCCTGCATAGTCTAGGTATAAAGTACCACTTTTATATCGACGACTCCCTGATAAGGAATGCCTGCAAGGAGCAGTTAATCCTAGACACCCAGTTTGTCTTAAGGATGTTGACTTCTCTGGGATACATCCCACACGGAGAGAAATCAGAGCTGATTCCTTCACAAAGGCGCAAATTTCTGGGGGTGGAATACGATACGCTACGAGCTCTCGCCAAACCCCCAGAAGATCGATGGCTAAAGATAACGACGAAGATACCTCAGTTCCTCAAGTTATCTCAGGCCAGGGCTTTACACTTTGCTGCGATAATCGGCCTCTTGACGTCAACACAGGACGTAACACCAAGAGGGCGGTTGCAGCTTCGTCCCTTAATGATTTACTTCAATCATCAATGGGTCGAAAGGCAGTTGAATCCGTGGATACCTGTAACACCGCTAGTCAAACAATGCCTCCAATGGTGGCTGGATCCACTCAACATTATGCCAGGTGTGTCCCTACTTCCGTTTCGTCCGTCACATCACCTGTTCACGGACGCATCTATGGAAGGATGGGGAGCCCACCTCGAGTCCAAGTCGACATCCGGGTTATGGACAATCGAGGAACGCTCGTACCATATAAACGTGTTGGAGTTTATGGCAGTGACACATGCCATCCGCACGTGGGTGAGCGTATTGACCGACAAGAACCTGCTGGTTGCGACGGACAACACAACAGTCGTGTCCTATATCAACAAGCAGGGGGGGACGAGATCTCCGCAATTACAAAGCCAAGCGGAAATCTTTTTCGGTCTGTGTTGGGACAACAACATATCGGTGTTGGCCAGGCACATCCCGGGGGTACTGAACGTCTTAGCGGATTCGCTTTCACGACGGAATCAGATAATTCCCACGGAGTGGCAACTTCACCCAGACATACTAAAACAAATAGCTCATGTCTGGGAGATGCCACACATAGATCTGTTCGTCACTCGGCGCAACAATCTACTGCCCCTGTTCATGTCGCCGGTCCCGGATCCGTCGGCATATGCAGTGGACGCACTATCGCAGGACTGGTCAAGGATGGTAGCATATGCGTTCCCTCCTCCAGCTATCCTAGCGAAGGTACTTCAGAAGATCCGTGAACACATGTGTGTCGTTTACCTGATTGTTCCGTGGTGGCCAGCAAGGCCGTGGTTCCCGGAACTATTGGATCTTCTGGTAGATGTACCAAGACAGCTTCCGGTATGGCACAATCTACTGCGCCAGCCTGGAAGGTCGACATTCCACAGCCAACCAGGACTGTTCCACTACCACGTGTGCAAGTGCTCAAGCAGCACTTCGCTCAGGCGGGATTTTCAGCGGAGGTTGGGCGCCGAATGGCACAATCAATTCGACCGTCCTCTTCCGCTGTATACAACTCAAAGTGGGCAATCTTCGATCTTTGGTGTGGAGAGAGGGATATCAATCCATCCTGCGCCACTATCCCTGAAGTAGCAGAGTTTCTATTGTATCTGTTCAGGGATAGGGGCCTGGTGCCCGCTACGGTAGAAGGTTATAGGGCGGCTATTGCTCAACCTATTCTACTGGGTACTGGGATTAATCCCTCGACTGATCCAAACTTATCTGCACTAATCAAGTCATACAAGATAACTGGTCAGTCGGCTGTTCCGAAATTACCTAAGTGGGACTTAGCCTTTATTAGTACTTCGGCAATTGGGAGAGCCACCTTTCGAGCCAATAGAAGCTATTGAGCTAAAATATTTATCATACAAAACTTCGTTTTTGTTGGCTCTTGCTTCAGCAGCTAGGGTGTCGGAGCTGCATGCGCTCGATAAAAGGAACATCAGACACTCTAGGAACTGGAGCAAGGTAGTTCTCACAACGGTTCCTGAGTTTGTGGCCAAGAATCAAGCCCTCTACGATTCCATATCTCGAGAGTTCACAATTCCAGCCTTATCTGATTTCCTTTCGTCCGGTCTTGAATCAGACATGTTAATGTGTCCGGTTCGGGCTCTTGCGTGTTACCTGAATCGTACAGAGGAGATCAGAGCGGGAAGGAGGCGTTTGTTTTATCCCTTTCGATCCCAAAGCCAAACAAGAAATAAGTAAAAACACTATCTCGAGTTGGCTCAAAAATACGATTCGGCTAGCGTACTCCACGGCTACTGATAGGCAAGCCGCGCTTGTAAACGTTTCGGGTCACGAGATTAGGGCATTAGCGGCATCATGGCCTCTATGGACCAACAGATCGGTGACAGACATTATGAGGGCGTGCTACTGGAGGTCAAACACGACATTTGCCTCCTACTATCTCCGGGACATGACGTTGGCATGTAACGACCTCTATTCCATCGGCCCACTTGTGACCGCACAGCGGGTGTCAGGGGGACCGAGGCCAGCAATATAGCTACAAAAGTCCGGGCGTACAGTTGTAACCCTGCTTGCGGGTGAGTGCATTTTTTCTCTCGGCCCCTTTCGAAAAAAAGGGGGGGGGGGCGTATATTGCATCTCAGCCTTGAAGTCAGAGTAGCAACAGAGGTTCCCTGTGTACCATAGGCATACAGGTTATTACTGTTGTATGATTTCATGGATCCTCTGTGAGGTAGAAGATCTATGATTTCTACTTTGAACTAGTCACTATGTATGGCATTTATCACTACCACGGATTGTATCAGTTTGCCCACCTACCTTACGGTGGCACTCTATGCAAAGAGTGGAAGTGAGGTAAGTTTTCAGCGCAAATAACAAAAAAATTGTACAAGTAAATTTTCTGTTATTAAGCTAAAACTTACCTCACTTCCAGTGATGCCCGCCCAACCTCCCCGCTATGATACATCCAGACCATGTATCGCAGTGGAACAAGAAGGAAGTGGAATTGTGGGTAGCTATGCTATCAGGTGACTAGCAGGGGAGATAACTGTGTCATTTAAATTCTTACTGTGGTATTTCATGTAGACAAGAAATGCAAAGAGTGGAAGTGAGGTAAGTTTTAGCTTAATAACAGAAAATTTACTTGTAAAATTTTTTTTTTTCTTGATGTGTCAATCTAATTTAAATTGTCAGTGGATACTGCTTTGGTATTTGGGAATATTCCCTGGGAATTTTTTATGCCATGATAGAATGTTGTTGTGCCCTCGGGGTAAGAATATAAAATCTATGTATGGTATAGAATTGGTGAAAGGGACGTTAAATTCTATTCACTCACTCATCCCTAGAATATAATGGTATTTTGCTCTGGGTGAGAATTATTTGTCAATCAATGCTTATCATTTCAGGTACAAGCCTTAGTGTGATCATCAGTTTGGATGTTACCGTGGCAATATTGGTCTCAGCAGGGTGCACAACTCTCTACACTCTGTTTGGTCAGATGGTAGCTGTGGCATATACAGACATCGTGCAGCTGTTCTTTATAGCATTTGGACTTGTTAGTAATTATCCATTTGTTTAATTAACAAAAATCCAACAGGGGCATGTGATCAAGCAAATGGTCATGTGTATGCTAAACTATAGGATATGTAATATGTAAGGCTAGAGTCTGAATAATCATTAGAGAAAAACAGTTTGGAACTTACTCTGGGGCTTGCACCTAATTCATGAAATAGAACTGTAAGTATTACACTTGTCTCTCTTATAACATGGTTCATTATAAAGCAGGTTTCAGTTTAGAGTTGCCACTTCTGCTACTGATATGTCGCGTATAGCGTGACTCATCTATAGTGTGACTCATCTATAATGTGACTCATCTATAGTGCGACTCACCTATAGTGTGACTCACCTATAGTGTGACTCACCTATAGTGACTCATCTATAGTGTGACTCATCTACAGTGATTCATCTACAGTGTGACTCACATATAGTGTGACTCATCTATAGTGTGACTCATCTATAGTGCGACTCACCCATAGTGACTCATCTATAGTGTGACTCGCCTATAGTGTGACTCACCTATAGTCACTCATCTGTAGTGTGACTAGTGACTCATCTATAGTGTGACTCACCTATAGTGACTCACCTATAGTGACTCATCTATAGTGTGACTCACCTATAGTGACTCATCTATAGTGTGACTCACCTATAGTGACTCATCTATAGTGTGACTCACCTATAGTGACTCATCTATAGTGCAACTCACCTATAGTGTTTCACCTATAGTGACTCATCTATAGTGTGACTCACCTATATTGTGACTCCTCTATAGTGACTCACCTATAGTATGATTCCCCTATAGTGTGACTCATCTATAGTGTGACTCACCTATAGTGTGACTCACCTATAGTGACTCACCTAGTGACTCACCTATAGTGTGACTCATCTATAGTGTGACTCACCTATAGTGACTCATCTATAGTGACTCATCTAGTGTGACTCATCTATAGTGTGACTCACCTATAGTGTGACTCACCTATAGTGACTCATCTATAGTGTGACTCACCTATAGTGTGACTCATCTAGTGTGACTCACCTATAGTGTGACTCACCTATAGTGTGACTCACCTATAGTGACTCATCTATAGTGTGACTCACTTATAGTGTGACTCACTTATAGTGTGACTCCTCTATAGTGTGACTCATCTATAGTGTGACTCATCTATAGTGTGACTCACCTATAGTGTGATTCATCTATAGTGTGATTCACTTAGTGTGACTCACTTATAGTGTGACTCATCTATAGTGTGATTCATCTATAGTGACTCACCTATAGTGACTCATTTATAGTGTGACTCATCTATAGTGTGACTCATCTATAGTGTGACTCATCTATAGTGTGACTCACCTATAGTGACTCATCTATAGTGTGACTCACCTATTGTATGACTCACCTATAGTGTGATTCATCTATAGTGTCACTCACCTATAGTGTGACTCACCTATAGTTTGACTCGTCTATACCACAATGTAAGGTTTCATTCATGTTCATTCTAATATTAATATGTCGGAAATGTGTTATTTAATGATATTCATTTTTCCAGTAATTAACAGGTTTCCAGAATCCCATTTGTCAATTCATAATTGTCCTCATAATCCATTGTTAGCCCAATGTGCATACAGTTAATTCAAGATTAACTGGAACTGAGATACATAACTAAAGCTGTGTGTTGTTTTATCTAACATCTTCTATATATGTTGCCTTTAGATGATTTGCACGCCCTTTGCAATGACCCATGAAAGTGTAGGAGACATTAGCTGGACAGCTTACTATTGGCTGGGCCAATATGAAAAGATGTACATGGGGATCTGGGTGGATCTGCTCATAACAATGGTATGGCTTATCAGGGAGTAATCCATATGGGTTTTGATACCGGTATCTGCACCCAAACTCATGGGCCCAAATACTGTCAAACCAATTTGAATTTTGGCTAAAATGTAAACTCAAATTACTCAAAATCACTCTGATGAACTTTTTTTAATTACATGTATTTATCAAAGAAGTCATTGGATATCTCATGTGTACAGCAGGTGGAAACACTCAATTTTCCAACTCGCATCGTGCTTCTGCACTAAATTCATGAGGGCCGCCATTTCAGCATGTTTTAAGTTTAAGTGTATCGGTTTTGCGCAGGATGTTTACTTCTGGTTTTACATTTTCCGATTTCATGGTAGTCGACCAGTGTCCCCCAAAAATGCCCGAACCAATCCTATCAAAAATGGAACTGAGACTTACTGAAATATTATTGTTTTATCAGTACCAGTATCTTTGAATGATATCATATGCCTATATTGCAACTTCAATGCTGCAAGAAACATTCAGAATTTTCATATGAGAAGTGTGATATCATAAATGAAAATATATGGTAAGTTCCCTGAGCACCCTTGACCTTAATTCTACTCAATCTATTGTTTCACAAAGCGACGTGCACACATTTTCAAACTGACATCAAAAATTATTCAAAAGTGTCAAGATTTCACAACTGTTGACCTCCATTTCGGGTCACGAATACTTGGGAAACTTGCCATACTTACCCTTACAGACATTTAAGGTTGCAGTAAGCTCACATTGTATGTCTGTTGTTAGCTAACTTGGTTAGCTGGCCACTAGCTTGCCACTAGCTTGCCACTAGCTCACATTTGAAACATAGCAAGCTTGCAATTGGTGATTCTGCAACCTAGTGCAACTTTGCCGCAACCGTGCGCAACTTAGCTGCAACCTAGCACAACTTAGCTGCAAGCTAGCACACGCTTACCTAACCTAAACAAACCTGCGAGCTAGCACAAGCTTGCGGCTAGCTTGTATAACATTGCAGCGAGCTTGCGCTAGCTCGCAGCCAGCTTGCGCAAGCTCGCCAAAACAATGCATTTCCAGGCCTGCAAGCTCGCATGCTGGCCTGGAGTTGAAATGTAGGCCTACATGTACCATGATCCCTAACATTAAAGTACAGAACATTATTTTAAAATAATTTTTATATAGAAATGTTTAATTTTTATCCTATACAAACCACAAAAGTTTATCTTCACTATAATAATTAAAGATTCTGATCAGAAAAAGGTATACCTTTAGAAATTTGGCAATGGTCTGAATATCAT
Source organism: Hanleya hanleyi (assembly GCA_036873755.1). Classification (NCBI taxonomy): domain Eukaryota; kingdom Metazoa; phylum Mollusca; class Polyplacophora; order Lepidopleurida; family Hanleyidae; genus Hanleya; species Hanleya hanleyi. Next base: position 19,842 of record JAVTVY010006548.1, on the reverse strand, counting down.
GAGTTTAATTTAATTTTCTCTGGCATTTTGATCTCATTCTGTATCCCTGGTTGTATCATGCATGTATAGTCTGTTGACTGGAATTTCATCCCAGGATGTAAATTCTAGCTATGAAAATAGATAAATTAAAATAGAATAAAAAGTTTTCAACAGATTTTCAAGGCAGATTTTCTGTCTCGACCCATTTGTATTATATGGACATTAGTAACATTAGTATAGTACATGTGTGCATTTTTTGCAAATGTGTTCTTGCTGCATTAATGAATAATCTGACATAGGCCTACAGGCTGAATAAGTTACTTGTGAACAATATATCAGTCTGCACATACTTGATCCTGGATCCATACTGTTTTCAATATAAACTGCATTCAGATTACCAGACTAAACTATAAATACATTCACATTAATTGATGATTTAAGGCAGTATTCTCTCACCTTGAGCTTGGCAGCAAGCTAAACATTTTTGTCCTCTCCAACTTCTTGACCTGCAGTACTTGCAAGTGTATACTGAGGTCAGTCTATAAAACTTGGCTTTTCCTGAGCTTCCCCCAAAAACTACTCTGAAAGTTACCTATTTCTCCATGGTTCTGTCAGCTTGAATGTTGGTTTCCTAAACTCATTGTAACTGAATGAAGCATGGAACTCAGAACTATCCACCATGTGCATTGGAAACTACACTAGTTTCAGTGGAGAGAAGAAAACCAAAGAGCCAAACTGAAAAGTGTCTTGACCTGTTGAAGACCAGTTGAACTCTGAATTTGAATGTTGGTCATCTGATATTACACCCTTGTTGGAAAGAGCTGGTTTCCATGGATACCAGTGGTCCCATGCTGGGCATTCAATGAAAACCATCTGCTATAAATATGTACTTCCTGCCCTTGGTACGAGCTTGCGCAAGCTCGCCAATTAGTTCAGTATATACTGTTGGTTGCCTAAAAATATGGTAAACTTGCTAGCTTGCCTGAAAATATTGCAGGCTTGCGCTAGCTTGCCATGCCAAGGTGCATGCTCACAATCCTTGGCAGACCTATATTGTTAGCTTGCACAAGCTTGCTGCAGTCTTGTGTCAGCTTCCTGCGAGCCGGCACAAGCTTGCTGCAGAAGCTGGCGCAAGCTTGCTGGAGGCATGTTAGCTTAAGGTAAGCTTGTGTTAGCTAGTTGCAACCTTAAATTTCTGTATTGTCTTTGAATTATCTCAATAGAACAAGCTGTAAAACATGTATATTGACTCAAACTGTTTTAGGACAAACTGTTCTTCACATATATCATATCAAACTGTGTTAGGACAATGTGTTATACACATATAATGAAATCAACTGGGTTGGGACAGATTGACCGGCACAATGTTCAGTAAATTTAACTTTTCACACAGACATTCGGGACGATTCCATGGCAGGCATATTTCCAGCGAGTTCTTTCTGTCAGAAGTGCACGAGACGCACGGTTGTTTTCTATCGTAGCAGCATTTGGAGCAGTCATCCTTGCTATACCACCAGTACTTCTTGGTGCCGTTTCCGTGAATGCTGGTAAGTTCATCTGCCTTCATCCTGGCTTTTCTAACATTCATTATTGGTACCTTTGATGTGACAGCTAGAAAGTTCATCTGCCTTCATCCTGGTTATACCACCATTCATTATTGGCACAGTTACTATGACAGCTGGATAGTTCACCTGCCTTCATCCTGATACCACCATTCATTATTGGTACCTTTGATGTGACAGCTAGAAAGTTCATCTGCCTTCATCCTGGTTATACCACCATTCATTATTGGCACAGTTGCTATGACAGCTGGATAGTTCACCTGCCTTCATCCTGGCTATGCCACCATTCATTATTGGTACCTTTGATGTGACACCTAGAAAGTTCATCTGCCTTCATCCTGGTTATACCACCATTCATTATTGGCACAGTTGCTATGACAGCTGGATAGTTCACCTGCCTTCATCCTGGCTATGCCACCATTCATTATTGGTACCTTTGATGTGACAGCTAGAAAGTTCATCTGCCTTCATCCTGGTTATACCACCATTCATTATTGGCACAGTTGCTGTGACAACTGGATAGTTCACCTGCCTTCATCCTGGTTATGCCACCATTCATTATTGGTACCTTTGATGTGACAGCTAGAAAGTTCATCTGCCTTCATCCTGGTTATACCACCATTCATTATTGGTACCTTTGATGTGACAGCTAGAAAGTTCATCTGCCTTCATCCTGGTTATACCACCATTCATTATTGGCACAGTTGCTGTGACAACTGGATAGTTCACCTGCCTTCATCCTGGCTATGCCACCATTCATTATTGGCACAGTTGCTATGACAGCTGGATAGTTCACCTGCCTTCATCCTGGTTATACCACCATTCATTATTGGCACAGTTGCTATGACAGCTGGATAGTTCACCTGCCTTCATCCTGGCTATGCCACCATTCATTATTGGTACCTTTGATGTGACAGCTAGAAAGTTCATCTGCCTTCATCCTGGTAATACCACCATTCATTATTGGCACAGTTGCTATGACAGCTGGATAGTTCACCTGCCTTCATCCTGGCTATGCCACCATTCATTATTGGTACTTTTGATGTGACAGCTAGAAAGTTCATCTGCCTTCATCCTGATTATACCACCATTCATTATTGGCACAGTTGCTGTGACAACTGGATAGTTCACCTGCCTCCATCCTGGCTATGCCACTATTCATTATTGGTACCTTTAATGTGACAGCTAGAAAGTTCATCTGCCTTCATCCTGGTTATACCACCATTCATTATTGGCACAGTCGCTATGACAGCTGGATAGTTCACCTGCCTTCATCCTGGCTATGCCACCATTCATTATTGGTACCTTTGATGTGACAGCTAGAAAGTTCATCTGCCTTCATCCTGGTTATACCACCATTCATTATTGGCACAGTTGCTGTGACAACTGGATAGTTCACCTGCCTTCATCCTGGTTATGCCACCATTCATTATTGGTACCTTTGATGTGACAGCTAGAAAGTTCACCTGCCTTCATCCTGGTTATACCACCATTCATTATTGGTACCTTTGATGTGACAGCTAGAAAGTTCATCTGCCTTCATCCTGGTTATACCACCATTCATTATTGGCACAGTTGCTGTGACAACTGGATAGTTCACCTGCCTTCATCCTGGCTACGCCACCATTCATTATTGGTACCTTTGATGTGACAGCTAGAAAGTTCATCTGCCTTCATCCTGGTTATACCACCATTCATTATTGGCACAGTTGCTATGACAGCTGGATAGTTCACCTGCCTTCATCCTGGTTATGCCACCATTCATTATTGGCACAGTTGCTATGACAGCTGGATAGTTCGCCTGCCTTCATCCTGGTTTTACCACCATTCATTATTGGCACAGTTGCTATGACAGCTGGATAGTTCACCTGCCTTCATCCTGGCTATGCCACCATTCATTATTGGTACCTTTGATGTGACAGCTAGAAAGTTCATCTGCCTTCATCCTGGTTATACCACCATTCATTATTGGCACAGTTGCTGTGACAACTGGATAGTTCACCTGCCTTCATCCTGGCTATGCCACCATTCATTATTGGCACAGTTGCTATGACAGCTGGATAGTTCACCTGCTTTCATCCTGGTTATACCACCATTCATTATTGGCACAGTTGCTATGACAGCTGGATAGTTCACCTGCCTTCATTCTCCTAGGTATCCAGTATCAAAGTTTCCAAGTCATTCAAACAGTATTAACTGATATTTGGCCCAGACAGGAATGTAATACTAGACGTATGTTGATGCACTATAGTGCTAAAACGGGATCAGATTTTTGGTATTCGAGCACCAGCCGACAGTATCCGAAAAGTAATTGAGTACCTGTTTGTTGTTGGTGTCAGCAATGATGCAGCTTTGTGACATGCAAAATTAGCCAACCGCAGTAGGTTGTGTGGGATTATCCTCGTGTCATATAATCCACGGAAATGTTGCTATCCCATTCCTCTGATAATTGAGAGCAAAAAACAATTATCAAAACAAATTTATGAAAGTGTGGTCTTTCCCTACCTCGTGGCTTAAACGATCACCATGCATTCACATGTAATACCAAACTGTTGTGTACAACTGTAACAACAAGTGGTCTGCTGAGTTTGGACTGTAAATGACATAAGTTTCAATCAAGTGTTCATTATTTAATTGTTTGTGGAGCTACCTGATGAAGAATATAGTTATCCTTTAAGTCTTTGCTATGTTTTTTCATTTTTTACCCCTCAGGCAAATTTTGCCTGAAGAGTATTGTCGTCGTCTGTCCGTCTGTCTGTCTGTCCGTCCGCCCATCTGTGTGTACGATATCTCAAGAATGATTATAGTCCGGTATTGTAAATTCATACCACGTATACATCTGGTGAAGGGTCAGAAGCCTATTTTATCAAGGTCAAATTCTAGTATTTGCTATATATTTTTTAAGGATAAAAGCTAGGGTCTCCAAATTCATATTATATACGCAACTGGTGATTGACTAAAAGCCTATTCCAGTTGACTGAACAGAAATGTAATGTATGTAAACAGTGCAACAAAAGTAAGTTCCCAAGATATTTGCCCGGACGCGATGAAATTTTGCACACACTATCTCAGTAATCAAGCCAACACAGTGAATCAGGGATTATCCTGTAGGTGCAGTTATGCTCTAATGATCATGTACAAACTGGAACTCGGTCGGATTTTGAAAATTACACAAACAGATTCAATCAGATTTTTCAATGGCAAATGTTCAGTTCATCACACATTCAACATGTTCACTGAGTGTCTCGGCCAGTAATCGTTAAAATCGTGTGTAAACACCACGTCACTGTCACATTCCGACAACGAGCTCGCATCGTGTTGATGATGGCAGTTTGAAATGTAAAAATGTTGATCACCCAGTCCTGACTAACACGCTTGTAAAACAGGTTGCTCGTTGAATGGGGGTGACTCCTAATCCCATTCGTAAATTACGAGCCAAATTTCTCCAAACTGGAGATGTGAAGGATCTGCCGAGAAGTGGAAAGCCCAGGGCAATCACGCAATGACAAGATCGGCGAATCGCAAATGTCGGACTCAGGAACAGAAGGTCATTCAGATATGAGGGTCTGAGTGTGCCACAAAAATTTGAATACCATTTTCGTCGACCAGTCACTTTCTTAGTGGCAAGATCATTCTTTGCATGATGCGCCATCAGTGTCTTGAAAAACAAAGACTGAAAATGTCAACAACAAAAAAAGACTGAAAACGTCTCACTGGCTTGCACAAAGGTCAAATTCAGGCATTTCAGAATGTTTTGAAACTTAATTTTGGAACAGAAATGCTAAAATCTGTGTTTCCGCTGAAAACACTCATACCTATAATCAGTATGATAAATGCACAGTGACATTGCTAAATCATTGTCGAATGTGACGCGGATTCAACTCGTTCCTCAATTCAATTAATTCCCATTCTGAATTTCAGCACCAGAAGTCCGAGATCAGATTCGAGCAGATGCTGGTGCCGGGGCTAGGAGGTTGAGCGCCCAAACAATTAGGAGATGCCTAAAAGCTGTCGAATTATGTGCTAAGTGCATGGTTAAGAAGCCTTGTTGCTTCGCCGTCATAAGATGGCACGTCTGCGGTGGGCAACAAATCATTCGAAGGAGTAGACAGCAGTAGGCCAATGCTCTTTTCAGCAATGAAAATGTCTCCGTCATGTTGATGGTAGGAGGCGTGTGTGGCGTCGGCATGGTGAAGAGCATGCGATTGCTGCGTCGAGCCCACGAGGGCCTTTGGTGATGACAGCGTAATGGTGTGGGCTGGCATTAGTACCACAGGCAAAACCGATCTGGTGCCTATTAAGGGAACGCCAATCGCTATGTTGCTGAAGTTCTCCGTCCCAGGTTTTGCCCTATGCTGTTGGTGATGGATTTGTCTTCATGGACAACAATGCCTATCTACATCAGGCAAGGGTTGTAAATGACTTTATCCAACTGAAGGCATTGAGTGGATGCGGTGGTCTGGGCCACCAGTTCTCCGGATCTCGACCCCATCGAACATCTGTGGGATCAGTTGAAGCAAGCGGTCTATTGTCGAGTTGAGATGGAGTCAGATCTTGAATATGATCTTGAATATTGGATCACATGCCTCGTCAACACGATGCGAGCTCGTTGTCAGAATGTGAAACAGTGTCCTGGTGGTTACATGCAATTTTAATGATTACTGGCTGTCGAGACACCCAGTGAACATGTTGAATGTGTGATGAAATGAACATTTGCCATTGAAAAATCTGGTTGAATCTGTTTCTGTAATTTTCAAAATCCGACCGAGTTCCAGTTTGCGCATGCTCATCAGAGCACAACTGCACCTACAGGACAATCCTTGATACACCATGTCGGCTTGATTACTGGGATAGTGTGTGCAAAATTTCATCGCGATCGGGCAAATATCTTGTGACATATCAAACAACGCTTTGGGAGGAACTTGCTTTTGTTGCACTGTTTATATTGACAGGTACCCGAAAGTGACCAGAACAAGGTGAAGAACTTAATACCATGCACATCTACATGTTAGTAAGCATGTTTCATATATGTATCATAGTTGTCTCTCACATAGTAACAAATATATGGGCAAGAATTTATTGACAGAATTTGTTGGGATAAAGGGGCAGAACTCTGAGGGGAAATTCATCAAAATGGGTAAGAATCTTGACAAAGCACATATGCATACAACCACGCATGTTGCATGTAAGTTTTGACATTGTACGTCAAATAGTGTCCCAGATATGAACCGGACAAGAACTTGTTGAGGGATGGGATAATGGGTCCTTGTTCGAACTTTTGAAAAACATGACCGTGCACATCTCCATGCTATTAGGCAGCTTGCATGAAAGTTGTTGATATTGTCCATCAAATAGTAACCGAGATATGAACCGGACAAGAAATTATGGGTGCACTGACCAGGTTAGGGCGATCCCGCTCTCGAAAATGGAGGTAAAAAGAGTTGTTTTTGCTCAATAACTTTTGATTCTTCCTTAACCAATGCTTCAAAACTTCAGGCACATTAATTTATCTATTGTTCCATGTCCTAAAATTAATTTGTCATTTGAAGAACCAGTCAATATTGTGTAAACAGTGTGACAGATGTTTGTCCTATTATTATGCAAATTAGGTAGATGACAATTTATTTTTTACAACCATTTGATGCAGATATATATTTTTGTGTGTACTGCAAGAGGATTTTGCTGAATTCAGTATGTAAACAGATTTATTGAGCAAAAACGTTCATTTTTGCCTCCATTTTAGGGAGCGGAATTGCCCTAACCTGCTGACGATGGGCTGAGGCATAAAAAGTCATGCTACCAGTTGTCCAATATATGGAGGCTGAATGGTCAGCACACTTCAGTTTTTGTGCCGCAAATGTGATGAATTGTATCCTAAATGTGATGATTTATATCCTAAATGTGATGATTTATATCCTAAATGTGATGTTTTCTCTCTCTCTGTTTGATGTTCACTTTCACTTATCACTAATTCAGACTGGTCGAACACCAGCCTTGGTATGTCTCCACTGATGCCAGAGGTCGATAAAGCATCCATGGTTCTCCCACTTGTTCTCTATGAGTTTACTCCTACCACAGTTTCTATAATTGGTGAGTCTGTAAGTCAAGAGTTGAATACCGGATATATGTCTTGCTTGATGTATCGCACAACAAAAAAAAAAGCCTCAAACAATTGAGAAATTTGTAGTTCCAAGTCCTTTCCTGTCAGAGTTTTCCCACCACTTTATTCATTTTACAGTACCATATGGGCGAGTAACAATGGTCGATCACAGTTCTTTGTTTGGTGTTTTATCTCATTTTTTTGTTTTTTTTTTAAATTAAGAAACATTTCTTCTGTTTCCATGTGAGCATTAAAACTTGAAAAACAAAAATTGTTACCATATTTTTCCAACAAACCCAGTGTGTTAACCTCCAACCTAATTTTTTATCTGCCTGTCATATGCTGAGGGGCTTATATTGCGATAGCGATTTCCACCTATCTGTCTGTCCGTCCGGATGTCCGTCCGTCCGTCTGAAGGTGAACTGCCAACAATTTTTGAAAATAACCCTAGTTCGTTTAGTTTATTTCTGTGTGTTTTAACATATAGCAAAGCATGAATTCGTTCTAGAAAGAACTGTTGGGTATAAACCTGATTATAAATAGGCATAAAACCAAGTGATCTAGATGAAAATCCGACAGCTGAGAGTGACACTGATTATCTCCCTTGACTTATGAAATACCTTTGCAGTTCACCTTCAACTGTTACTTGTCTCTGCGATATCTCCAGTTCCAGGTCATGGATTGGTACCAACTTTGGTGGTACCTTAGTGATTGGTCAAAGAGGAACCCTGTTCAATTTGAGGTCAAAAGGTCAAAGGTCAAAGGTCCAGGTTACTGTGATTGGAAAATCATAAACTCATTGATAATTGTGACAGTTCAGAGATGTGCATTGTGATGGCAAAGAAGAAGCCTGTTGATTTCTACCCATTGGCCAATTTTGGCCGAAGGGTATTATCTGCTTGGACTGCCGTCTCTCTGTTCATCTTGGCTGTACCCAATATCTCTCATAGCCAGAACTAGTAAATTCATACAACATGTTCAATTGGTGACGGGTCGGAAGCCAATTGAAGATGACTGACCTTGACCTATTTTATCCAGATCAAATTTGAGTATTGTTGATAGCTTTTGAAGGATTACATCTAGGCTCTCTAAATGACTGCTACGTGGTGTAGCGTTGTGCGTATTCTATTTGTGTTTTATACATTTTTGGGAATAAGGTGGGCTTGACATTTATCGGTACTTTGAAGTATTGCACAATGATCAGTTGTCCGTATCACAGAAATATGAGCTTAAATTATTTAGACAAAACAATCTTGTCTGCCAAGTCGGTCAAGTTGAATCACCATGCACAGTGAATCCTGATTAACCTAAGAGAAACAAATGCACAGCAGAAAAGATTAACCATTTTTATTTGCCCTTATTTCCGGATTTGCATTCATAAGCTAAACATCTGACCGTTTTGGCAAAGACTGAGCTAGTGTGTAGCAGGCAGTCCTGTGTAGGCAATTAACAGCTTTAATATACTCATTCTCATCCCGCTTGAGGATTATATTTATGCATGTAGATTTGACTGTATGATAGTTTATATTTTTAGACAAATACATGTCATAGAATTTGTACAACCATATAATAAATGAATTTGAACAAGTGGACAGAAACAGAAAGCCAGAACATCATGCAGCATGGTACCCCCACATTTTCATGACTAAAAAAAAATCGGAGAACATTTTGCTGACGGGGCCTTTTATTTTTTATTTTTTGGTTCACGGATTTGAGTAATGAAAAAACCAGGTCGACTGGAGAGAAAAAAACAAAAACAAAAATCACACACACACAAAATTACACTCCTAGTGTAATAAATTCAATACAGCCGAGTACAGTTGTAACACTATTAGTGTACATGTACAATATCATGTAGAAGCCACAGAAAAAAATATATGCACTTTGTGGTATATTCAATGAAAGGACATTGATGTCTGAAAAGTGGTTTGACAAGACTCCTCTGGTTTTGCTGTCTTTTTCCAGCATCCTCTCAAAAGAAAACTCAAAAGACATTTCTACAAGACATGTACAGATCATGCTTCTTTTAATAATCACAATTCATGAACATGATGACCAGAGTTTGTGAACTTGTAAATAATTATTGGTCCAAGGGTCATATTTGGTGGCATGTTGTTGTATCTGCAAGATATATCTGTATTTACTGAGAGTTAAAAAGTACTAATACTTTTCCTATTGACTAATGGTACAAAAGTTTCGAACATTTTATTTATGAAAATGAACATCCTTTCGGCTGTGAAAAATACATACAACAACAACAACATACAAGATTTGGCATCAACAACATGCTACCACCCATGGCCCTTAAATCGCGAAATATAGTCCCCCTATATTGGGGTTACGAAAAGCGAATGTATGAAGATACTAGTGACCTTTCATTCGGGAGGGCATCTCTTCTCTTCGCCTTATAGCTTTGATACGCCGCCCAAAAGGCGGACCTATTATGTGATGGCGGTTTCCGTCCGTCTGTCCGTTTGTCCGGTTCTCGTGTCCGGTCTATATCTGGGACAGTTTCCTATCCACAGCTCCAATTTTTGGTGAGTGGATACCCTACGGGGAGACGATGTGTCGCGTACCAAAATGAAGGTCGAGGTCACAGGTCAAAGGTCACTGGCCTAAAAAACAGGAAATCACTGAAGTGTTCGTGTCCGGTCTATATCTCTCAAGGTTTTCTATCCACAGTTGCAATTTTTTGTGAGTGGATACGCTAGGTGGAGATGATGTGTCGCGTACCGAAATTGAGGTCGAGGTCAGAGGTCAAAGGTCACTGTTGCCAAAAATCAGGAAATCATTGATCGTTGACAGTTTTCTATCTACAGTTCTAATTTTTGGTGAGTGGATGCCCTAGGGGGAACGATGTGTTGCATATTAAATGTAGGTCAAGGTCAGAGGTCAAAGGTCAGTGTGGTTGAAAAATCAGGAAATCGTTGAAAATTTCTAATTTTTTGTGAGTGGATTCAATAGGCGGAAATGAAGTGATGCATACCAAAAATTAGGTCAAGGTCAAAGGTCACTGACCTAAAAAATTAGGAAATTATTAAAAATAACATTTTTTGTGTCAGTAGATACATTAGGGGGACACAATGTGTCACATACCAAAATGTAGGTCAAGGTCAAAGGTCAAGGTCACTGTGACCCCAAAATCGTGAAAGTGTTAAAAATCATGATTTTTTGTGTCCATTGAGAAATTGAGGGGAGACGGTTTGTCATGTACCAAAATTTAGGCCAAGGTCAAAGGTCAAGGTCACTGTGACCCCAAAATCAGGAAATCATTAAAAATCATGATTTTTTGTGGGCATTGATAGATTGAGGGAAGACGATGTGTTGTGTACCAAAATTGAGGTCAAGGTCAAAGGTCAAGGTCACTGTGACCCCAAAATCAAGAAATCATTAAAAGTCACATTTTCATGTGCCTGTCGAAGACGAGGTCGTGTAATGCGATGTTGCGTTCTGTCCATTCATCCATTAACATTTGTTGTCCATGCGATAGCTCTAGTTTCAAGGTATGGATTGGTACCAAACTTTGAGTATACCTTACTCACATGGCAAAGTGGAGCCATACATATGAGATCAATTTGTCAAAGGTCTGTCGCAGTCCCCAGAACTGAATCAAGCTTAGCTGACTAAATGTGCTGGAATATTGTTGGAATATTCGAAGTTCTTTTCCCTGCATTTATATGGTATTGTCCTGTGGAGTTGTCTCCCATGTTTGAAACGCTTCATTTAGTTAAACTGTTGTGAAATAAAAACCATACATTTACTAATTTAATGGGGAGAGGAGTCCTTTATGAACTTCACACCTGTTTATTAACTCAAGAACAAAGGTTTACTTCATCACTTTCTATTTCCTTCATGAAAAATTCTCTCGTCTGAAAGGAATCCATTTGCAGGAAAACTACTATTTTCTTGTGTTTGACTATTGTCGATTTCAGTGTGGGATATGTGAGCTCTCAGCTCTTGCTTCACGGTCAACTAGTTACCAATAGTTCAGCTCATTTTAGTTTATCATTCAATATAAGATGTGATATATGTTACATTCTCATAAGCAAAAAATTGTAGACCTTTCTCTGGATTGCTAGATCAATTGGAATCAAGGCTATTAAACAACCTTGAAATTTGAACCGATGTAATTCCAGATATACGGGCGTATATTGAAGCCCCTTGGGCTCTTGTGGAAAAAGTGGGTCGGCGGATCCATGAACCAAAAAATAAAAAATGAAAGGCCCAATGAACATGTGAATTTAAAGAATAGATACTTATCTTCACCCTCATTCCAAAATAAATGATTGTCTGCTGCAAATTGCTGTGAAACTTGACATAAAATGCTCTCTGTTTGCCTGCTCCCATTAACAAATCGAGCAGACATCATAAAGGAACAAACCGCAGAATATGAACAATAGACTGTGACCCGCCGCGCACTAGCCCTACGTAGCAGTGAACTCGGCAGTTAGCTATGGCGGGACTGGGTCATTCATACAACTGGTGATTGACTTAGAAGCCTTTCTAATTTGACCGAGCTTGGCTCATTTTATCAAGGTCAAATTCTAGTTATTGCAGCATCTTGAGAGATCATGGCTCGGCTCTTCAATTACAGTATGCAACTGGTGAAGCCTATTCCAGTTGACCGACCTTGAACTATTTCATCAAGGTCAAATTCCTGTTAATACATATGTTTTAAAGGGTTATATTTGGGCATACACGGGCATATCTCGAAGCCCATAAGGCTCTTGTTTACAAGTTATGAATCAATCATGTATGTTTTTTGTATTTTTTGTTTATGTAGGTCTTGGTGCGATATGTGCTGCTGTCATGTCCTCAGTGGATAGTGCCATCCTCGCCTCTAGCACCATGTTCACGCACAACGTTATTAAAACCATCTTTTTTAAAAAGGTAAAGCATTTACATGTGATATCTAGGTCATGTCTGAGGGGAGACATCATTCCATGCTGATTACATTTTGCCCAAAGACGTTATACCATGTTGATTACATTGTCAGTTTGTAACTCAACTTTTACAGGTGGTTGCCATCAGGGCAATCTAAAGGTTTGAACTGGTTGCCTGGAGTCAGATTCAGTTGCCCTCACATGGTGACCAAAATATCAATGAGCCTCTTCAATATATTCAATTTTGGCAATATTTTTCCCGATTCCAGTATCTACAAATCCCTTTTCCCTCTTTACTCTGTCATATTAAGCTTTATCTCTAAGGCAGATATCATGATGGAGATTGATACATGTACTCGGTACTCCATCCATCATGTTCATGGTGAAAGATGCCATGTTGGGCAAGCATGAAATTCACTTGCCCCCAGCAGATTTTGGTTGCCCAGGGAAAGTGGGAAAATGTTAAGTTACACCACTGCATTTTGTCCCGGGATGTTACGCCCGCCAAAAGGCGGACGTATTATGTGATGGTGGTTTCCATCCGTGTGTCCGTCCATTCATTGTGTCCGGTCTATATCTGGGACAGTTTTCTATCTACAGTACTTAAAGTACTTTAAAGTGGAATTAAAAGTCAATAGAATAAAAACTGGACCAAAATTGTCAAAACTGAGACACGGATTTCAGTTGGAGTTGTCTTCTACAGCAAATGATGATGCACGTTACGATAAGTTGAATAAAATAGCCATTTAAAAAAAAAGGCTCATTTTTTCAACAACAAAAAATTTTAAATTTGAATATCTTCACAACCTACAGATTTACAGTGAACACATTTATATATTTGGAATCCATAAGAAATGCGCTTTCAACCAATATATACATTACCATGATAGCTATAAGGCATACTTTTAGCTGTACAGAGACAAATTCTATAGAGTGTGTAAAAGTGTCTGCTGGAGTACTCAGTATCCTTAAACAAAGTGACAGTTCCTGTTTATTCAGCCTTGTGTTTATGTGTGTGTCTGTTTGATTCAGTGATGGTGCACGTCTCTAGTCTGATTAATTCTCATCTACTTAACTACTCTTGTTTAATTCTTGTCAATCTAATTCTCATGTGTGTGTATCTTTACAATTTCAGGCTGCTGATAATCAACTGATTTGGATTCAGCGAGGCGCCATTTTAGTTCTGGGTGCGAGTGCTACAGCTATCGCACTGTTTGTCTCCAGTATTTACGGGATGTTCATCATGGCCGCTGATATCGTATTCATTATTGTTCTGCCTCAGCTGACATGTGCTGTGTTTATCAAAAGTTCTAATACATATGGGGCCCTGATGGGATTTGTAGTGGGTTTTGTGTTACGGATAGGTGCAGGAGAATACTTCCTGAGTCTACCAGCATTCATCAAATACCCGTGGTACTACGAAATATATGAGCTGCAGTTGTTCCCATACAGGACGTTTGCTTGTCTGTGTTCTCTGTGTACAATAGTGCTGGTCTCAGTTTCAACAAACTTTTTGTTTGACCACTACATCCCTAAAGTATTTGATATATGTAATACTTTGGAACGAAGAGCTCCTAGAAGGAGTTCGAAGAGAACAGACCAGAATGAGCCAAGTCTTTCTCAGGAAAATGATGATACATGTGCCAATTCTACAATGCTCTAAAGTTTGGAGTGTTCAGATTTATATTTTTGTTAAGTATATTTAATAAATTATATTTTATTATGGCATGTACACATTTACATGGTATCAAGATGAGCTAGTATGTTACTGTATCTCCTACACCCGGACCCTCGGAACAAACAACAATATGGGACAATCCGATCCACAGGCACACTATATATGGTCACCTGGCTCAGTCACACCATATGGTCTCCTGGCTCAGTCACACCATATATGGTCTCCTGGCGCAGTCACACCATACATGGTCTCCTGGCTCAGTCACACCATATATGGTCTCCTGGCGCAGTCACACTATATATAGTCTCCTGGCACAGTCCTCACCATATAGGGTCTCCGGGCTCAGTCACACCTTTTATGGTCTCCTGGCGCAGTCACACCATATATGGTCTCCTGGCTCAGTCACACCATATATGGTCTCCTGGCTCAGTCACACCATATATGGTCTCCTGGCTCAGTCACACCATATATGGTTTTCTGGTTCAGTCACATCATATATGGTCTTCTGGCTCAGTCACACCATATATGGTCTCCTGGCTCAGTCACACCATATGTAGCAATTTGTTGTTTCACAAATGCTGGCATTCCAATTTGTAAATCTCAATGAAGCTGTTCTCTAGCTAGTCCCTAACGAAAACAGATTTATTACAAAACATTTTAATGTGCATTTAAATCTTCACATAGGTCTTCATAATTTATAATACATCTAACCAGTGTCTTTATGCTGTGAATGGGTGTGCAAACAACAGCCCCAACGAACAAAAGCCTCGAAGGACAAAACCCCCAAACCATTATTTAAGGGTACTGAGCCCTCCTGCATACAGTTTTACACACCCTGTAGAACTTGTCTTTATACAGCTATAAGTATGCCTCATAGCTATCATCATGTATATATTTCTTGAAAGCACATTTCTTAAGGATTCCAAATATATAATTTTTTTCACTGTAAACCAGTAGGTTGTGAAGATATTTTGATTTAAAAAAGAACTTAAAATTTAATTTTAATTTCTTGAATGCTATTTTCAAAAAAAATTCAACTTATCGTAACTTACTCCATCATCTACTGTAGAAGACAACTCCAACAGGAAATCTGTGTCTCAGTTTTATCAATTTTCGTCTAGTTCTCATTCTATTGACATTTAATGTCGTTTTTCTTTACAACATGAAGCAGCTTTGAAGCTGAATTAAATGTCAATAGAATAAGAACTTCACCAAAATTGACAAAACTGAGACACTGATTTCCTGTTGGAGTTGTCTTCTACAGAAAATGGTACAAGTTGTGATATTAAAGTTGAATACTTTTTTTAAAATAGCCATTTAAAAAACAAGGCTCATTTTTTATACGCCCGCCAAAAGGCGGACGTATTATGTGATGGCGGTTTCCGTCCGTGTGTCCGTCTGTCCGTCTGTCCGTCCGCCGTGTCCGGTCTATATATGGGACAGTTTTCTGTCTACAGTTCTAATTTTTGGTGAGTGGATACCCTATGGGAAGACGATGTGTCGCGTACCAAAATGAAGGTCGAGGTCAGAGGTCAAAGGTCACTGGCCTAAAAAAACAGGAAATCACTGAAGTGTTCGTGTCCGGTCTACATCTGTGAACGTTTTCTATCCAAAGTTGCAAATTTTTGTGAGTGGATACGCTAGGTGAAGACGATGTGTCGCGTACCAAAATTAAGGTCGAGGTCAGAGGTCAAAGGTCACTGTTGCCTAAAATCAGGAAATCATTGATCGTTGACAGTTTTCTATCTACAGTTCTAATTTTTAGTGAGTGGATGCCCTGGGGGGAACGATGTGTTGCATACCAAATGTAGGTCGAGGTCAGAGGTCAAAGGTCAGTGTGACTGAAAAATCAGGAAATCATTAAAAATTTCTAATTTTTTGTGAGTGGATTCATTAGGAGGAAATGAAGTGTCGCATACCAAAAAATAGGTCAAGGTCAAAGGTCAGTGTGACCCCAAATCAGGAAATTATTAAAAATAACATTTTTTTGTGCCAGTAGATACATTAGGGGGACACAATGTGTCACCTACCAAAATGTAGGTCAAGGTCAAAGGTCAAGGTCACTGTGACCCCAAAATCGTGGAATTGTTAAAAATCAAGATTTTTTTAGTCCATTGAGAAATTACGGGGATTCGTTTTGTCATGTACCGAAATTTAGATCCAGGTCCATAGTCAAGGTCAAAGGTCAGTGTGACCTAAAAATCAGGAAATCAATAAAAATTACTATTAATTTTTTATGAGTGGATTCAATAGGGGGAAATGAAGTGTCGCATACCAAAAAAAATAGGTCACGGTCAAAGGTTACTGACCCCAAAATCAGGAAATTATTACAAATAACATTTGTTGTGTCAGTAGATACATTAGGGGGACACGATGTGTCACATACCAACATGTGGGTCAAGGTCAAAGGTCAAGGTCACTGTGACCCCAAAATTGTGAAATTGTTAAAAATCATGATTTTTGTGTCCATTGAGAAATTATGTGGAGACGGTTTATCATGTACCAAAATTTAGGTCAAGGTCAATAGTCAAGGTCACTGTGACTTCAGAATCAAGAAATCTTTGAAAAGTATTTTTTTTTTGTGTCAGTGGATACATTAGGGGGACATGTAGGTCAAGGCCGAACGTCAAGGTCACTGTGACCCCCAAAATCATGAGATTTATAAAAATCATGATTTTTTTTGTGTCCATTGATACATTGAGGGAAGACTATGTGTCCTGTACCAAAATTTAGGTCAAGGTCAAAGGTCAATGTCACTGTGACCCCAAAATCAGGAATTCATTACAAGTCACATTTTCGTATGCCTGTCGAAGACGAGGTCATGCAATGCGATGTTGCGTTCTATCCATTCATCCATTAACATTTGTTGTCCATGCGATAACTCTAGTTACAAGGTATGGATTGGTACCAAACTTTGAGTATACCTTACTCGCATGGCAAAGAGGAGCCATACATCAATCGATCAAAGGTCAAGGTCACAGTCACCCAAAACTGAATCAAGTAGAAGATGTGATATATGTTACATTCTCAGAAGCACAAAATTGTAGACCTTTCTCTGGTGTGCTAGCTACCAATTGGAATCAAGGCTATTAAACAAACTTGAAATTTGGACCAATATAATTCCAGATATACGGGCGTATATTGAAGCCCCTTGGGCTCTTGTTTTAAATTCGAATATCTTCACAATCTAGAGATTTACAGTGAACGCATTTATCTATCTGGGATCCTTAAGAAATGCGCTTTCAACAAATTTATACATTAACATAGCTATAAGGCATACCTCTAGCTGTATAGCCGGATCCAATGCTTATCTTTTCTATACAGTTTGCAAAAATTTTATCAATCTAATTAAAATTAAATCCTATCTGCTCCCCATTTGGATACTGTCGCTTGTAGGATCTAACAGGCTTGTAGTAACTGGCGTGTTAGCCAATCCCGAGAACGCTTCATAGTTCTTTGAAGGGAACATTGATGACAAAGAATTTTTGGTTGGCTCAGCCGAGTTAGTCGGCTTACTGGCGGGGTGCCTTTTCATGTTGCCGCGGTCCCGACATTGTGGCGCCATAATACGGGGTAAATATATGGACTGATCTTTGGTGTAAACATTGGGGTAAATGGACACAGTGAACTTATCTTCCCTCCCCGACTGCAAATGGATGAGTCAAGATGCGACCATGATGTCATAATGCTATTAAATATCCATGGTATGGGCGCTCAGAACACCAAATTCAATTGAAATACATAAGATCATATTTAGCGACATGTACGATTGGGGAGCATTGATAGGATATTAATTAATTAAGATTGAAATTTTATGGAAATCTGCTGGATTCCCGCAAATTTGCGGGAGTGCTGCAGACGAGAATCGGATTCCTGTGGAAAGATGAAGTACCTGTTCATGTTTTAAATCCATACACACAATAATAAATTTATAGATGAATAAATAAAGCACATCACAGGTGGACATTTTTTTACTCACCCTGTAAAGGGGAAGTATTGCCATTAAACTGTATCACTTTTGTCCATCTAAATTATACCCAATATGGAAGAAGTTCCTGCAAAATACAGGAAAAGGTTGCCAAAGAAATATTGGTGAAAGCGATTAATTTTTTTACCATAAAGTTGACAATTAATTTTTTAACAATATCCCCGGCAAATTTATTTAACATGTTGATAAAAATTTGGAAAATCGTTCAAAATTAATTTTCAACTTTATGGTTAAAATCAGTTACCTTTAACAATATATGTATGGTATCTGGGATGAATATTATATATATATATATACTCGGCCCAGATGGTATGATACAGTTTAATGGCAAGATTTCCCCTTTATTGTTGTTTCATGCTTAAGCGTGCACTCTCATTTTATAACATTAGGCTTACATGTGTCCATGGACTAATTGTACTGTATATGCGCCTTGAATAATCATTTGGGGGTTTTGTCCATGGGACTTTTGTCCACAGAGCTTTTGTCAGTGGGGCTATTGTCTTCTGGGACTTTTGTCCTGGAGTCCAGTAAATATGCATGGTATATATGTAATAGGTAAGTTTATATATGTGATATGGTATATTTATCATTTCTGGTTCATATCTTCTTCACCAAAGAATTGACATAAGAATGTGATGGCAACTTTCATCTGCTTGTCCGTCCATTTATTTCCTAGCCATATAGCCAAGAATCATCTATAATGAGGTCAATCTATGATTTTGGCAGTTTTGTTATTGTAGCATTATTTTCATTTGAGCCAACATAATGGTGGTGTTTTGTTTGCATCCATCGTGTCTATCGAATGTGGTTATATGAGAAAAAGATATACACAGTCCTTGTATACGCTACATTATAGTCAAGATATATATATATGTAATATGGTATATATGTGATATGGTATGGTATTTATCATTTCAGGATCATCTTGTATCCATACATCCACCAAAATATGGACATAGTTTGTGATGGCAACTTCCGTCCGCTTGTCCGTCGGTTCATTTCATGTCCTATCTCCATCTCTGGCAGTTTCTGTAATTCACATAATAAATAGTAAATTACCTGAAGTGATATTCATGTGATACAAAAGTTGGGGTGATAAATTAAATGAAAATAGTTGAAAACGGCAATAGTATAGATACATGTATCTATAGTTGCAATGATTCTCCAGCCCTACTCCTCTTTACATAAGAGGCAGCATGTTTATAGTGTGAAATTCACCTGGAGCTAATTCTTGGTGAATGGTTACCAAAGAGCAATGATATAGTGTATGGATTTCTGTCCTTCCTCATCCATATTCTCACTACCGGTACCAGACAATTGGTGATACTGACATCATTGTATACATATGTACCAGTAGGGCCTCCTATATTTTCCCAGTATATATTTACTCCTGTATTTCTATGATGAAAGGAGGAAGTATGTTTGTCGTTTGTAGTCTCGGGATCAAGAACAATGCCTTGAAATTTGATCGCATTAGCAAGCATATAATAAGCATGAGAAGGGTTTGTCATGTGTTCAGCTTTAGCTTGCAATCTAGTCAGATGAATATCGGGTGTTGTCACATCAGCGATATTATTAACTCAACATTTTGATTCTTCCAGGCTAAATACTGTGAAGATATTGTTGATAAATATATTAAATATCAATGACCC
>JAVTVY010006547.1:0-38438 GCA_036873755.1 Hanleya hanleyi | reverse complement strand
AAGTCGTGCGCGAGACAGTAAACCAGTGTGTTGATATAGATGACAGAGATGCACGAGTCCAATTAATATCCAACCTAAACCCGAACCTATCAAACTGGAAGCCCAATATCCAATATCATGCCAACTTTTCGGGTAACACAACCTCCGGACAATCCCACTCATTTTATACCATACCAGCACCGTTCATTAATACTAATGTTCATCCAACACAAATTTTTGTTCACTGCCACTGAGTTGGATTATCAATTCATATAACTCTTAGCCGAGTTCGAATATATATAAAAAATATACCTAGTGCACGCATGCGCTAGAACTTAGATATGGATGAAACTGTTTTACCACGAATACCACTGTCAAATAACCACGACTGTATATAACATTTGTGAGATTATAATCTCGTCTCTCTTACTGAATTATCTGACAAAATAGTGTAAATGTATACATGTACATGTAATATTACACGCAAGTGTGCACTTTCGTCTGCTTCCACTAGTAGAACAAATCGCGATGTATAGACATTGCGATGAGATCATTCAAGTTGGTGCCTCACTGGGATTGAACTAACCCGTGTATGAAACCTATCGCAATTTTTCTACGAGAATGTGGTAATCAAACATGCAGGTGTATCCAATCGGCAGCATATCCATAGTGCTGTCTACCTGCCATGCAATGCGTGCGGTTTATAGTGAGAACAGGCTTATCCGAAATCAAGACTTTCTCTTCATTCATATTATAGTCCTCTAATTACACCCACTGGAGCCGAGAGGACTTACAGAGATAACCTTTATGAATCTGTGACGTAGCGTCAACCAGACCAATTGACAACAAACACTTAACATTTATATAGATTTTCAAGCACGATATATCGTGGCGAGCCGCGACTTTACAAAAAAACCACTAATATTCACGAGACATATTACGAGACAGTTCGGTTGTCACACATACGCAGTTCAACTTTTTAATTCCCACCGGAGATAGCGAACTCCTGAACACGGCCTGTTCTGCACACAGTCCAATGGTACCCGTTAATCAACGTAATGTCCGATCGCGACCTGTAGCGTCTGTGCCGTACATCTAATTCCCATCCAGTGGCGAACAATACTTCAGGCCCAAACAGTTCCAACCGAACACACAAAACAGGTTTTGGTTTACAAGACCAAGCACATACAAACACAGAGTCTCCGAAGTTGGAGTCGTCCACACCCCGCTGGCTTTTGGAAGAGACTGACGATATACAGAAATAAATCACAGCTCAACAACTCACAATAGATTTTGCACACGCCACAACAGAACCACAACCTGTTTGACCGGTTTGTTCAGTTAACGCAAATAACGAATCATATACGTTCTGTGATGCGCTAAAATTATGTCTTAGCTTGGTCTCCACGTGTTACAATTCTATACTGCAACATTGTTTTAATAAGCAGAATATGCAGTTCCGTATGGCTTATAATAATACATGTTCCACAATCAAAATATATCCTCCTCCCCTTACCAAAAAATCCTATAGGATTCTTATAAGAAAATGTCCTATACGATCCTATAGGATTTTGCCTATAGGACAGTCCTATAGGACAGTCCTATAGGATCTTATAGGACAGTCCTATAGGATCTTACGGGACAGTCCTATAGGATCTAATAGGACAGTCCTATAGGCAAAACCTTATGGAATCCTGTAGGACATTTTCCCACAGCAATCCCAAAGGACTGTCCTATTGGACCCTATAGGACTGTCCTATTGAATCCTATAGGACTGTCCTGTAGCATCATTTATGAAGTTCAGCAATATTCCATAGCTATTTTCAGGGTACTCTTCTGAAAATGAGGTGAACCTTTAAATGTGGAGTTTAGTAAATAAAATGGATCAGGTCAACTCGCTTCTGGTCCCTGATATCACTGAAGTCATGGCGCATACACAGCGTCCTGAAGTTTTTAAAGGAATAACCTCTTACAGTAACTACATGGAGCAGCAGTGATTGCTCTCTAAACAGTACTGATCAAATAATTACAGTGTACTGGACAGAAACTGATCAGTGATGTTCAGATAACACACAGGTACTATTACGTAACATGTAAGACATGTTACCCATGAAGACATTTAACAGAAGCCGATCCGTGCATACGGACATTTTATTGTATACAAAATAACGCAGGATACACATAAATATAGAGGGTATATATTAGAATGACATAATATCAGTGTGCCATGTTGTCACTGGGGAATGATGTGGGGAGCCTCTCTGTGCTTCTCCTTCCGTCTGTAGCACTTCTGTTCGCCATTCAGTTTGGCATTCATAGAATCCTGTATATCTTATCCTTGAAAGGAAACTCCTTTTGGTAGTACTTTAGCGAAAGGGGTAAAAGAAAATATTTAATTAGCACATCATTAAAAGACATTTAGAAGTAGGGCTGCAATGCAGGAAAGAAATGCATTAAACTTGCCAAAGGCTTGGAACCCCAATTTATATACTCAGTCAAATAGGCAGCTGCAAGTTTGTGGGTAACCAAGTTCAATACTTGGGCAATTTTACTTTGATTGGCTCCTTATTTAAGTATTACAGCATTTTATTATAGCGGGGTAATTTAATTTGAATACCTGGCTTGTGGGACGCTAAGCGCTCAAAATGTTTTTGTCACAGTAGATAAAGCTGATAAAAGATCCGAGATATTTTCAAAGACAAGAACAATTACCTTGTATAGCAGTTATCTTGTCTTGATTCAATGAGTGGTTTTACGTCTGCATCAGGTCTAGTATTTGACTCCACACCAGTCAGCGTGTGTGTAGCCATCTCAGCTCTTGTGAATAAAGCTGACATTAGATCCATGGCCATCTTTCGGGGAACACTCTGGATAATGTTCTGTACAACTCGTCTTGGCAGATATACATTACCAGACACCACCGACTGAAAGATGATAAAATAACTGTTGTAATATTCTGCGTGAATATAAATAGCATCAACTTGTTTCAATAGGCTACCAAAATGATCAGTCAGCTTTAGAAGACCCTTTAAGTATTTAAACTCACTATAAAATTGTTCTTCGGGTATCACTGTTTTAAACATATTGTACTTATGTAAGGATATCCCAATTTACCTTTCTCTGTATATATCATTACATTCCATGGATATGGAATAGGTCTTTGGATTATGGACGCGGATATTCTTTAAGGACGACGACTGAATTATGAATGACGGACTAGACGCTTGTATTGGGCTAAGAGTTTGTAATGGAGTATAGATAAAGCCTTTTATTATTATGAACGATAAAAAAACATATGACTTACAAGGTCAACATCTAATTCGGTGGTATGCTGTGAGATGGCGAAAACTGGAGATTGCTGTCCCAGGGTACCTGGTGTCGGCATAGATAGGACTCTGGTACAAGTGAAGCAGCATGTACCATCGGTGAGGGATGTCTCTCTGGGGTAGTTGTCTCCTGAGCACAACTGCACTGACAGCTTTGCTTCACTTCCTGTACAAGTTGTGACAAGTCCAAAACCATTCTTGGAAGATCTAATGAGGGAACAAAAAACAATGGAAATGTATTCGCAAATGCACCATAACATATTGAGGATAGTTAAATTACAATACGGATCATGTGTACATTCTCATGCTATTTAAATGAGGTAATTATATTATAAAGGAGATAATTCATTACGCTGAGAATCATGCATGTGTAAAATGCGAAACCACTGATGGCTGATCTGAAGAAAAGCATTTGAGCAAATTTGTTTGGAAAATAGTTATTGCAGAATATGTGTATAAGGACACTCTTCCATATATTTCCAAATACATATTCATGCATACGTCTTATTCTCTTATTTGGCCATCTTGCATGTAGAAAGAATGCTGAGCCAGACTTACCTTTCAGACTTTGCAAAGTTTCATGAAGATCGCCAATGTCTGCTCGTAGCTTCCTGTTTTCTTCCTCAATTCTTCGTAATGTCTGTCGCAGAGTGACTCTCGATGTCGGAAATCTGGAAACAAAGGATTAAGTATTTGATCAGTTCATGGACTTTTGAATGACAAACTACATTGTAGGACTATTTCACTCACGAAAAATGCAAACACGAAAAATGAAAGCTACATGTAGATGTGATGGAGAAAACTATAGTATGGTTACATTATGTGGTGCACTGTCAATAATATAATTTATACTTACATTAGCATATGTTTCTGATGTTTCGGCAAACGAACCTTCCTCATCACTGTCGTCATGGTCGTCTTCTATAACTGGCAGAGTCTTCTACAAAATACATGATATATCAATTAGTTAAGAATCATCTCTGTTTACAGCCCCATTCGCACAGTGTGACTTGTAGCAGCAACTTGTAGAATACAAGTAATTACTTGCTTTACGACAATTGGCCTTATAAAATTTACATTCAATCCAAGACACAAACTCAGTATAAAAAATCAATAAATCAATAGCTACCTTAGAATATCTGCTCTGCCCCATAATATGGTCCAACCTGGATTTAAAACCACCAGTGTGAATAGTGGTCTTCTTCGTCTGAAAAGTTAAATAAATTTAATCCATTGTAACATTGTTGCTTAGATCTATTTGTTATTTGAATTTATATTGCATATCGTCATTAAATAATATTGCAATGGATCAACGCTAAATGAAAATGCAATCACAATGAAAATATTGAGAATGTACACTAATATGATTTTAACAATGTTCGTCATCCAGTCGTATTGGTCATGTAATATTGCCTGATGCTATTTCCTCTTTGGCGAAGAAGTAATTCAACAATAGACGCTGCATGATTTCCATGATCACATGTCTGCTCCGAGTCGATGAAATGTGCGCCTCGAACATTTCCGATTGGTTGCATGAAATGTTCTCATTTTCAAGATGTGGGTACAGATGTACAATTGAATTATGCAGCAATCCTTAGCCTTGATCAAGAATAGTGCAATAAACAGGCAATTAAAATATAGCCTGTTATCATGGTTATAGGAAATCGATCATAATTTATCCTGCTTTTCCTGGTCACATTTTTATCATAGCAAATATCGGTTATGCCAACAGTGACTGTGTATTTCTTATCAATTTAGTTTAATAAATATTACTTTGTGATTTCATCAGAACTTTGGTATGGAAATATTCTCAAATCTTCTGGAAATATAAGCAGGAAACGATAGACATTTCAAAACAACAAGTGAGGATGTCAACTGATTTATTGAGAGCTAACATGCCCCCCCCCCCACCAAACTTCCTAGCAAGTTAAATCCTACTGTTTGACACGAACAGGAAATACACAGCAGTGGTGTGATATAACCTATTTATCTCACCCTCCGGGGTATTTCCTTCAGGGCTGCATGGCCAATCTTCACATGAGGTCCCCAAGCCTGGGCTTTTCCAGCTTACAATGAAACAATGGCAATGGGTAGATCTGAAAGGAATTTTGAGACAGATTGAGTTATGGATACTTCTTTGTGATTTCCAGGCTAAATGAGGCTAACTGATTTATTTCATTAATTTTGACTGCAAATATAAGCTGCAGTAGTTACTGAGAAGATTATCAATTGTTTAATATGCCAAGTGTATGAAGAGAAACTTGTTGATAGTTAAAGCTCATAGAGGGTCCACATTACAACATTCTGAGTTTAACTAGAAATTAGAATTGTTTTGCCAATTAAGTTATAACATTATAATTAGGCCTATATTTATAACTTACTTACCATCACTACATGTAGCTTCACTCATCACCATCTGCAATACAGTTCTTTAAACCCCAATAGTTCCAGCTTAACATGAAAAAATCAACTTTGTTTTCCTGCTGTTGTTGTTATTCTCAAATGACAGCATGGTGGCGCCACCAGTGGCCAATTAAAATATACCGGTACAGGGGAGATAACTCTCCTCAAATTGTTGAACTAATGCCAGCAAGTCAATTGCAAATGTAATAGACTACCAGGAAATAGAATAATATTATCTGTATATAATTGGTGATAATGAAGAGGGTAGAGTATTCATTAATGGACATTTTTTTTCTTGAAAATCATGTTAGAACTGGTGTATTCTTCTAAAATTATTTTCTTCATTATTTCCAATTTGATTATAAAATCTTTGGACACAACGGAAGTAACAGCAGCTCTTAACAAAGATCGGCTGTTCTATCAATTACGGTGCCGTAATTGCCACCCGCGCAACTGATGGGTTTTTAACCTAGGCCTCAATGGAGCGTAGCAGGCTTTTACTAAAAATCTTAGCTCAAACTTGAGATAAATTTCTACAACTTGGTGAAGAGAAAGATAGTACATCTCTTCAAATTATCATGCTAAAATGGATTCTGAACTATACTTTTTTGAAGTATTTTCCATATACTTCTGTGTTAAAATTAAGCTTTTCAGAGGGAGGAAAATCCCCCAGTGACATCATTGTATCTACCAAAATGGGGAGGTATTAATTAACACACAATTATATGGGGGAAAACTCAGGATATTTCAGCCCCAATTTTAACACATAATGTGACCATATGTACTATATTTCCGTTGATAGCACAGCCGGTATATAACTTTTTGCTCATTCAGGTTAATCAGGGCGAACCGGTAAAAGATCATATTGCACTGTGGGGGGAGTTTGGTTCGCTGGGAAAAGTCATAACATGACGGGCGGAAGTCTTAACGGTATCTGTAAACAATGGTAGCATTAACTATTTGAAACAGCGCGAGCAGAAATGATATTTCAGACCAGTTTAATGCAGTACTGTACCGGTAGAATAAGCCCACTTTATCTTTGATCGGGAAATTAACGCATTAGACAATGTGGAAGACTACCCCCTGTTTTCCAACATTCAACTCTTGTAAATTATTTATTTATATTCGCTGCGATGCATGCTTCTTCTGTCGTCCACTGAAACCCAAAATTCTTTGTTGCGATACATACACATTGTATCAAGCTGTTTCTCTTTTGGAAATGCTATAAAACCAGAGAAGATGAAGAAAAAAGTACTAGTATTTATGTTTCCTCATTGTTATTGTTATTCATTATTTAATTATTTATTTTAATATCTAGCGCTGCAAAAGATCTTAAATTAATGAAGAAATGTACCGTGAAATTTAAATAAAACATTGAGTTGATGGGCCGCGAAATCCGTATGGGAAGCGGCCCTTAAACTACAAGTTCAATCAATCAAAAAAAGTACATTTCTACATCTGTTGCCTTATCTGCTGGAAATCACCATGAGGGGATATTTTTTTATTCATTGGAAGAAATTTATTTTGTGTCAATAAACAATTGAACTATAAGGTGAAAATTCCCAATTATTAAATTCTGCAGATAGTAAGCTTATACTTTATTTTCTATATTTGATGAACTGTTCAAATTTACTTGATCGATTGTCCAAAAATGTAGATTAATTTTGATCTCAATAAGCTTATTGAACAATCAGATGGTTTACAACAGTATGGACACTTCCTATTTGCGGTCTTAACTATGAATAGTTAAGAACCATATACATCTAAAATGATTACATGTAATGAATCACTTTAGATGTTTTTTGTCTCCTTTGGAGTAAAGCGAATGTAAAGTTTGGTTTTCAAGAAGATTGTTTACCATGTTAGTATTTGTATATATATGCATATTCTGAATCTGTATTTAAGAATTGCATTATTATGTCATTGTATAGTACATTTGCTGATCTCTGCCGTGGACTAACAAATACTGAAATCGAGGTAATGCGCTAACATGCTCCTTTTTCTGATTTTTAATTCCATTTTCACAGTTACCAAAATTTCATCGAATACCCCATTTTACAGAGATTTAAAAAACAGAATCTGTTTAATCTATTAGGATTTACTGCCTCGATGCCTCGATTGATGTAATTAGAAGTCTACAGAAATTCCTAATGTAGAATTTGCATGTTTAAATTGGGTTTTAATTTGTGTATCAGAAATTGGATTAAATTAATATCTTCCAATAAATTAATCAATGAAGCATTGTATCAGTTGGATCATATATCATTACATGTATATAAGCTTACATACTCGTGCTAATATTTGCGAATGATAATCATAACAGACAAAATACTTTGATTTCTTGCCTTATGTTCAATATTTGTAAATATGTATCATGCAGAATTTTTTTTTTTTTTCACATTTTCCACCTATTATGTGCTTTTCTTTACAATGTATGCATATAAAATGTGTTTGGTTCCTCACACTGTCACATGTGAAGGACAAAAACAATTCTTAATGGATATAATGGCTGTCCTATAGGAGACATACATGTTCTATAGCATAGAATAACCCATCCTATAGGACAGATTTTTCTATCCCTTAGGATCCTATAGGACAGAATTATCTGTCCTATAGGATCCTAAGGGACAGAAGTAACTGTCCCATTGGATCCTATAGGACAGATCATCTGTCCCATTGGATCCTATAGGACAGATCATTTGTCCCATTGGATCCTATAGGACAGATCATCTGTCCCATTGGATCCTATAGGATTTTTTGGTAAGGGTCCTAATATACAAATGATCCACAAGCTCTACATATGCAAATCATGTATACCTTCACATGGTATCAGTATGTGGAGACTAGGTACCGGACCGAACATGAAGAAGTCACTTGTCCGGATACCAATCAATCTTATCAAAAGAAGAAAAAAAATTTCCGGATATCAATCCGTGACACCTCACGAGTTCAGCAATCGCACCTCTATTAAATTGACCATTTGAACCGGTGCGCGAGAAATGAACATCGAACTCAATGAAGAGAAACGGCTGAATGCTGTCAAAACATGATTTTATTGTTTATTCATCTGGAAAACTAGAATAATAGTACGACACTTTGTTTAGCTCAGGCTATATTAGATATAGGCGTATGAATCGAATCGGTATTATGTTTCCAGCCCCCTGTCGAGCCACAATGTAAACGGGCGTCCTAAGCGGTCTAAAATGCAAAGGTACAATCTTCGCAAGTCAAAACACCTTTCCGTAATGCCCAACACCACCGTTAAGGGGTATAACTTACAGGCGGTCTTATTAGTTTATATATCACATACATGTGATGTTTTTAAGTTTTGCCACTCACAGGAACGGTGAATCAGTGTTTTACCATGGCATATAGAACAAAATATCTGCTAAGAAATAATGAGTCATAGATCGATTTGCCAAGTTTATTTGGTGTGAGGAGGAGAAGAAAACAAAGGAGGACGAGGAAGGGCGAAGAGGGAAGGTGGAGATGGAGAGTGGGGGGGGGGGGGTGTGGAGGCTGAGGATGAGACAGTTTTGAGAGGGAATGTATTCGTATGTCCCTGTGCTTATACATACATACATTGAAGTTATATCGGATGAAATGACACGAGCTTTCTGATTCATCATTTGGTTGGTTACCAACCAAATTATGTTGGTTACCTGTCATCTCATTCAAACTTCATGAAAAGATCACGAGACAATGCAAAGCACAGTTAAGTCTCGAGACACCAATGTGTCTAGACTTTTCGACTGCACGATGGCCTGGACGATAGATCAAAGGCCTCTGTCTTTCTTGCGCATTAGAGAGTGTGACTGGTGTGTTTCAGCCCGGATATGTACCATCGTCAAATGAGCTAGGTCTGTGTAGTGGGATGCGTGTGGGTTACGGAAAACCAAACTCCTCTGCCACAATTCATTATCGCCTGCGTCAGGTAGAATCCGCCTCTTGACAATTGTCGTCACGGGATATTGATACATGGCAGCTATACCTTTTCCATACAATAGACTTAGGTCTTCCTACTGTCATTGTTCGTTCGCATATCAGATTACTTATAAATGAAAAACCCTTCAGCAGGTGGTCCGATGTTTCACTTTAGATCAAATAACCATCGTTAACCCTACCAGGCGTGTGGGGTGGAGGGACCCCCCCCCCCCCCCCCACTCCTTACTAAAGTTATCTCCGGAACGACAAAAAATTGAGAGCTGACACTCAGGGACTTTGTTGTGTCTATCATATTGTGGTCATGTTGAGCCTATTTACCTACCTCCGAGCAAAGGATCATGGATAATTCAAAATGGCGGCCATGCGGGTATCAGAAAAGTGATGTTTTCGTCATTTTTCTTCAAAATTCGTGCTTTTCTGCCAGGAAAAAAAGATATTTTATTTCACGTCGGAGTATTATTTGACAATTTATCATGCTGCTTTTGCGAAAAAAAACAAAACAAGAACACATAAATTAACAAAAATCGAAAAATCCGACCTGAAAATCAACCAAAGAATACTTTGTTCGAAAATGACGCCACTGTGATATCATCAAGGAGAGCAAATCTTGCATTTTATTTTTTACATTTTCTGCTAGAGCTTGACTCACGAGCATAGGGTGGGAAGTTTCAGTACCCCAGCTCAAGGGACGAAATGTTCCCGCTCAGGCCCGGACAGGTCCCAAATCTCCCAGGCCGGATAGGGTTAATTCCACGAGCACAATGTCGATCTATATTACATTACATCAAGATCTGAATCAAGTTAAGTTACAAGCGTCTGGTCCGTCATTCATAATTCAGCCGTCGTCTATTAAAGAATATGCGCGTCCATAATCCAAAGACCTATTGCATATAACAGTATTAGCACGAAATGCAAAAAGACAGTCATAGTATGCATAAACATAGGCTAGTTTCCTGCAAGAGAAAAACAGTTTTCAATGATGCCGGCAAGATATCATGATGTTCCAAGAAATATCAAATCCGTATCGCTGATCAGTATTCTTAATCTAAAATACTCGTTGTAAAGTCAGCATCTAGAGAATGATGTATATCGGTCACGCTTTGATTCTGACTGTTCATATGAGCACCATGAGGATATTGAAGTACATGGGTTCATACGGCCCTTAGCCTCGGGTTAAGCGGAATTAGACAAAAGTAACGAGATAGATTTTTCACGCTGAAGTGACTTTCTCGAGTTTTTACTGACCCCTCATGACGATACTGCCGATTTGATGATTTGTCTTTTTCTTCCTTTTTTCAAATCTGAAGGAGCAAACAATGATGAGGGCATTCACTTTAACGGGCACAGTGAGCTATTGTACGTTATAACGGTAACATAAATCTAACCCCAACAATTATTGTTAATAATCACCACAGTTTGACGTCATCATTAATGAATGACTTCGAATATGGGGTAAATGATTATGGCAGAAATGTCACATCTCATGTTTCGGCGAGGCACCATTTCTAATAGAGCTCCTCCCAATTATTTGGTAAATAATTGCTGATATCTTCAAAAGCAGCACACTATTTTAACGATCCCAAACCATCGCTGTTCCTGTGATGCGCAGTTTTGTAGTGATTCGCGTAATTAACTTAGCACGCTTATGAACTGAGGGTTTTGAAAGGTTTTAGAGCGAATACCAATAAGATTTGTTCTTTAAATTCCCCAAGCGAACAAAAATATAGTACAATTGATCGGATGTATCAACAGTGTACCGTTTATGGAATTTAGTCCGGATTTCAACCATCACGTAGCCAGCCAAACGAAATGTACATACAGCTCCCACACCAGACCTCGTAAACCTACTCTAATCAACAAATCGTGAAACTTTTCAAGCAATATGAGAAATCTAACTGTTAATATGCTGAAATAGACTTGTAAACAAAAGAACAGAGCTCAACATTTTTCAATAGTGTTGAAGAAATAGTTCTACGTTTGTTTTGTTTTTTCTTGTCTAGGTCAGTTTTACATTTGAAAAGGAATCAGTTAACACCGTAGTCTTCCTATTTGATATGACTGGTCATTTTCCATGGTCAAATAAAACAGTGAATGTAGACTCAGTGCTGTTTGTACAATATCTGCTGAATGATTATATATATTCAAGCCCTTTAAAGCAACTGGTGCTGAACCAGACCCATATGCAACTGGTGGTGAACCAGACCCATATCGAAGATGACTGAACTTATTTTCCAATTCAAATGCTCTTCGCAATTAACGGAATACTTTTTGCACAAAGATATATTCCGAGATTGTACCGCACCTCATTTCCTGTATGAGTGGTGGTGAGGTGTGGTTGTCTAATTTTGTGTCTACGACAAAGTTCGTTGTTCAGCACATGTGTGAGAGAACTTTTTTTTTGCGTCATTGGTACTTTGGTTCTGAAATTAACAATATACTTCGGAAAATATAATCATTTATATGGCATAAATCAAGAATATATCTTTGGTTTTAAAGAATATTGCGAGCTGACCCTGAGGTTCATAACAAACACTTGCTTGTAGAAAAAAGTTATACCGCAATTTGACATCCACCACAGAAATTCTCCAAGAGGGCTGTCCTACCGTAATATGCAATCTGGCCTTTTATGTGGTTGGGTTGAGCGAACTCATTACACGATATATCTCATGTACTACTATGAATGAATTACTTTGAACATAACAATAGATCGCCGAAATTATACGTCTGCATATTCATCGAGCTTGACACAATATAACTCATTCAGCGAAATTTGGCACCTTCATATGCATGTGTACTGTTAAGGTTACTCGAGATTGGGCCATGATTTGCCTTCCCGAGATAGATGAGTTTGAAGATATTTCTGCGCATATCCGTTTTCAAAACGAGGTAACGTTGCGCCATGGAAATTGACGTAGTTCACGAGGAACTTTTCAACGTGGAAGTCCTCTGTAACATTGGGACTTCGGGACGTTGAAAAGAAACGTCTTGGAACCACGCATCCGTTTTCAGAGCGATATCAAAGCTACTGAGTTCGAAGGGCTGGTTTACAGGAAAAGCGAGCATTATTCTTCTACTCTGTTCACTGTTCAGGGATCTTTACTGTATAATTGTGGACTCTACCATAACGCAAAAGAAATAGTGACTAAGTGTGAATAGGAGAATCTTCATTAACGGCAAGTTATTACATACACAGTGTTCTTTTGGCATTTTGACTAATTAATTTGATTGATTTCTATTTGGGTTATAACGAGATTTCAGGAAAGCTCCAGAAAGGCTTAGTGGGTCTTTGGATGCGAATGACAAATATATTACGTGATAACTATGATTTATATGTATATTTGATTGCTGTTGAGCACATGGGGCCTTTTGAACGATATCACATTTCATTGAACATCGGTGGACGCTGTATGCTCAGGTTATAATTCAAGAGTGCTTCATTATTGAACGTCTTGCTCAGTGGCATTTGAGAAAAACACCAGCCAAGCCTTGATCCTGAAGATTCATTCGCCTATTTGCGCTTTTGTGTTTTGGATCAGTAAGATGGATATATGAGGACACAGCTCGGATGCATTGGAGCACGCGATGGTGCGGAGTTTTGGAAATATGTTCCTTGTCTAGAAGGTTATTCTGGGAAATATCGTTATTGAGCAAATGGATAAATAATAATCAATTATAGGAGGCTTGGATTTACCATTCATTGCATGAGAGCTGTTTCCAGCGCGTTAAAAGAGAACCCAAACTGAAAGCTAAAACTTCAAAGAGAGAGATTTGTTGCGGCCATAATTTCTCTGAAACTTTTAACACTGATTTCATGAAAAATATCCTTACTGGTTGCTCAGATATTGCACTTCAGTGATTTTGGGATCTGATTTTTGGAAATGAGCATTGATGATGTCACACATCAAAATACTGGCATATATTTTCTTTTCAAAAATACATAGGATTCTGATTCTTTTTCGATTATTGATCATATCCAATTATGGACATGGGTAATATTAAAACAATGTAAGATCTCACGAACAATATCACCACATACTACATGTCGTGCAGTTCATTGATTGCCGGGTAACCACCTGATACCCACTTGCTCATCTAGCCAGAAATTATCAGTTGGCATGGAGGAAAAGTGTTCATTTATGTCCACATGAAAATGGCATACACAGTGCTTTATGGGACCTGTCTAGGCCTGGGCGCCCACAGTTTTCTTATCCCTTGAGCTAGGAGGCCGAAACTGTCCACACTATAGCCTTAGGCCAAACTCTTCTAGAAAATGTAAACAAAAGATGATTGCCTTAATAACGTCACTGTAACGTCTTTTTCAAAACAGGCATTTTTGATCGACTTTTCGCCCAGATTATTCGAATTTTTATTTACGTGTTGTTTGTTTTGCAAAAACTGCACAATAAGTTTAGTAAATACTAATCTGATATGAAATAAAACAGATTTGGCCCAATTTTTCTCGAAGAAAACCAGGCATTTTTGTAGTAAATGACGAAAATGTCATTTTTCTGGTACCCACATGGCCGCCATCATGAATTTACCAATGGTCTTCTACTTGGGGCTATTCAAGTAGAGCTCAAAATTGCCCCAATATGATAAATTGATTTCATTTTTTTGTCGTTCCGGAGATACGGGAGAATTTTTGGTACCCTCACAGGTATGGTAGGTTTAACGAAACCGGTGGCAGAAGGAAGTCGTTATCAGCCAGATTCATATCGCCACGAACGATCCGCATTTTTCTGACAGCTGATCGGTACCTTTGACAGTGATATGAGTAGAAACCGGCGATTCGAGATGGTGGATTATTCAATTCATTCCAGCTAGGTACATGCTGTGCCTGATCCAATGTTGGGCAGGCAGAAGCTGCTTGTTAATATTACAAGGCCTCCATTTGGATCCAGAATTGTGACAATCACTTCATTTTTTATTTGCATTCGATAATTATGATGTATTGGGAAAAGGCTACGTACACGCGCTCAGATTTTTAGCCCCACCGAAAACTTCTCAGTTTTTGTATACTTACTTTACGTAGGCTTACTCATATCAGCCGGGAAAATGAACTCCTTAACATTCTTTTTATCACTACATATATAACATAGAAGTGAAAGGTGATCGAAGCATCGACAAATACCGCTTTAACCCTACCTGTCCTGGGGGGGGGGGGGGCATTATGGCCCCCCTACCAAAGTTTCTGCGCTATCTTCGGAACCACAAAAAATAGGGAGCTGAAACTCCCTGACTTTATAGTTTATCATATTGGCGTCATTTTGATGCTACTTGCATAACCCCCAAGCAGAGGATCATGGGTAAATTCAAGATGGAGGAAACCAGAAAAGTGATGTTTTTGTCATATTTCTTCAAAGTTTCTGCTTTTCCGCGATGAAAAGTGGACAAAAACGATTTTATTTCACATCACATTATTTTTTAATAATTTATCATACAGTTTTTGCGGAGAAATTGCATAAATAAAAAATTCGGAAAATCTGACCGAAAAATCGAGCAAAACATGTCATTTTTGAAAATGACGTCACTGTGACGTCATCAAAGCGGCCATCTGGGATTTGTTTACATTTTCTGGTAGAGCCTGAACCCAAGGGTATAGTGTTGTAAGTTTCAGCCACCTAGCTCAAGGGATAAGAAAAAATAATTGGCGGGGTGCCATTTCGCCCCCCTCCCCTCCCCAAGGCCACGACATGTCACAAAAAGCCCAGGCCAGATAGGGTTAATAATTCATGATGTTACTTCTGGTGGTATGAGCTCGGGCGGAAATCCTGTCCGAAATTCTGACTGGTGGCTTGGGTATTTCCACAATGAGGTGGTTGGGACAAGCTGCTACACCGCATATATTTTCGTCTGTGTATTGCTCTTCTGGATTTTCCCAAGTTTTATAATCTTTTTCTAATAGCACTGCGGCTGTTCGAATTAGAAGAATGATTGTTACGTTGAACAACGTTGATTAGCTTTTCCATCGATTCGCCTACATGTACCTTGGGCGACTGCACACTAGTATTGTGGAAATAGGGAAAAAAGCATTTCAATGTATCAACCTCAAGTTAGCCCTACTGGCTTTCTGGGACCCGTCCAGGCCTGGTGGGGGGGGGGGACATTTTGGTCCCACTTAATTATTTTACTTACCACTTGAGCCACACTATACCCTTGGGGCAAGCTTTACTAGAAAATGTGGAAAAACAAAAATGGCCGCTTTGATGACGTCACAGTAGCGTCATTTTCAATTTTTCGATTTTATTATTGATGTATTTTTTCCGCAAAATTCCCTGATAAATTAACAAATATTAAACTGATGTGAAATAAAATAATTTTTGTCCATTTTTCCTGGCAGAGGAGCAGAAATCTTGAAGAAAAATGACGAAAACATAAAGGTGGCCCTCCACAGTTTCGTAGTAATGACCCCTGTCTAATTTCATAATGCGATTGATTAGTTTTCATTGTATCAACCTCAGGTTAGCCATACTGGCTTTCTGGGACCCGTCCAAGGCCCTGGGTGGGGGGGGTCGGTTGAGGCATTTTGGTCCCACTTAATAATTTTACTTACCCCTTGAGCTAGAGGGATAAGCATTACAACACTATACTCTTGGGGTAAGCTTTACTAGAAAATGTACCAAAAAAAAAGATGGCCACTTTGTCCCTGCATTTTCAAAAGGGCTTTTTGTCGATTTTTCGATTTTATTATTTATGTAATTTTTCCGCAAAACTTCTTGATAAATTAACAAATATTATGCTATGAAAAATCATACTGAACTTGCCCGGTGTTGGTACAGGTGTGCTTATTTTGGCTTCAGACTAATGGCACATTCGCCACAATTTTTAGTTCTATTATTTCTATCCAAAAAACACTGATTGTTAAAGTAATGCTAAGAGTAAATAAAGGATAACGGGTGACAGGAGTATAATGCATTACCCTGTCTTTGGAGCCACGCGGACGCCGCGAAAGAGCATTTCATATATGGGCTGAGAAATGCCTTCAGAAGATGATGCAACGCATATCTTTTTGCAATGGATCAGAATCAGAGTTGCGGTCGGGAAACGTTTTACGTACATTTTGTGTTATTCGATTGTGGAAGAATTCAGAGTGTCGAATCTAACGCATTTTGTTGCTTTTCTTCTGAATTGCATTGCCCTTGAAAATCTCATTGAGATTAACATCATGGCTGCATAACCCGATTCACAATTCAAACTTACGAAATTTACATTGTGAACTCAGAAATGGACATATTTTGTTCGAGATGACGTAACTTTAAGAAGACGGCATGTCATATTTACTGTGTTATTCATTTCTCATTCAAACTTTTGACTTGTAGTTCAAGGTTTGCAATATTTGATCTATATTTACGAAAAAAACAAATTCTGCACCAGATTGAGCGGAAAGTATGTCCGGTAGAAAAATATGTCCAGTTCATGTCCTTCAACTTTGCAAACATGGGAAAGTATTTCCTGGGCATTCATAAGGTGGCTCGGCAGCATTCAAACTAACCACTTGCGCAAGATGTGGCGCAGTCAAGAAGCACATCAGCGCGTTGTCGCTGCATTCCGAACGTCATGGTTTCGTAACGGCATAATGCAACGTCACAATCACAGTGACACCTTGTATGACGTCACTCCAGGTCTTCTTGAACGCAACTTGCGAAATTCACGAATTTAACGCCTTCCAAAATGATTAAATGAAAAAAGTATTGCGGGAAGCCCCGATTTGTATTACATTTTGTGATTTCAACTTTACCGAATTTGAAATATATACGCCGTGTATTGAAACAAATTACATGGACTTTAGGCATTTAAATAACACTTGATAGTTCAACAATAATTTTTTTTTTTAGTATTACTGGAAATCAGCGAAACGGCCTGTCCATTGCAACTTTAAAATATTTTAAGAAAAACATACGGCAACACTAATTTTTATTTAATATTTAGAATCGATATTAAATTGATCAACTTCAACCCTATCTGGCCTGGGCGATTTGGGGTGTATCGCAGCCTGGGGGGGGGGGGAGTGGCGGAAGGTAATGTAAACAAATCCAAGATGGCCGCCATGGTGACTTCACTGTGACGTCATATTCAAAAGAGCATTTTTGAACGATTTTCCGGTCAAAATCTTCGAAAAAAAATTTCTTCGCAAAAACTGCATGATAAATTAGTAAATAAAATAATCTGATATGAAATAAAAATCTGATATGATATAAAGAATTTGAAGAAATATGACGAGAACATCACTTTTTTTGGTACCCCACATGGCCGCCATTTTGAATTTACCCATGATCCTCTTCCTCTGCTCGAGAGGTTATGCAAATAGACTCAAAGTGACCCCAAAATGGTAAACTATAACGTCACGAAGTTTCAGCTTTGGCGTTCCTGAGATATCACAGAAAGTTTGGTAGGGGGAGCATTTTGGACCCCTCCCCGTCCCCAGGCCTGGTAGGGTCAGTGGTGGAAGGGAGGGAGAGGGGAACAAATCAAGGGGTGTGTTTTGGTGATGCTAAGACATATGGTTTCAGTAAAATGCATAGAATCGCGTTGAATCAACATGCTGAATTTTTGCGAAATGTTTTAAGAAATATGGCAAAAACATCACTTTTTGGTACCCCACATGGCCGTCATTTTAAATTTCCCCATGATCCTCCGCTCGGGGGGTCATGCAAATAGGCTTAAAATGTCCCCAATATGATAATCTGAAAAGTCACGGAGTTTCAGCTCTCAGTTTTTTGTCGTTCCGGAGATACGAGCAAATAAACATCCCCCCAGGCCAGGTAGGGTTAACTGGATGTGAAGAAAATGATCTGGATCTAAGTGTATTGCACGATGATAGATTTCTGTGAGAGATGATATAGGCAAACACGTCTGAAGAATTTATTCTTTTTCAATATATTCATATAGCCTTGTCACGGTCCAAGTAAGAAATCCAAAGTCACAGAATTTTGTTTCGCCGATCGCAGTCATTTGTTCTTAGTGGAGTATTTTCGTGAGCTGATCGTTACAAAACATTATTTTTAAATAGCATCATATTGGCATGGCAGTGTGGTCAAATGAGCCCTCCGAATTCAATTTCACTTCCCCTAAGGAGAACATTCTCGCAGTCTCTCTTGAATTGCTGAGATTTCATGCATATCGTGCAAGTCAGGATTTACAACTTTCTGTCCGGCAGTTACTCTGCAACAGGTCTGTGTCGAGTTGATTAATTCATTGTAGTTGACAATGAGTTTGTCCAAAAAACGATAGTTAGCACAGGATGCGCTGCTTGTTTTCTAAATTTACAGGCGATCGGTCGAATTTTGGCAGTCAACGACGATGTTCGTTAAAGATGTGGATATAGATATATGTCTTGGGACAAAAATGAGGAAATACTGATGTGGAGAAAGGTTGTAGAAAAAATACAAAACACCCTATGGAAAGAGCTACATTCTTCTATTCCGACTGCAGTTTCGAAGTATATCAAAACATATTCCTTGATAAGAACATATACTTCGGAACCGCAGTCGGATTAGAAGAATTTATCGCTTTCCATAAGGTGTTTTGTATTTTTTCTATATATGTCTACATATAGGTTTTTAAGCCGTGAAAATCAAATTCTTCAAAATCACATCCATTTGATTGACGGCTTAAAAATCACTCGTTTCGCCACGTAGTTTGGCAATCAGAAATGTTTAATTTTGGCAATATAGTACTATTTCTCTGCAATCACTCGTATTCATCGGTTGAACAGAGCTAAAAACTGATAGACTCTCGCGCATGGACCGAATGCTCCAGGATGCTTCGAACTACTGAAATCAGTTCATCCGTTATCTGTTCAGTAAATTACGAAATCCAGTTACATTGACAACATACAAAACCGTTCTCATCGAAATAACAAAATCAGTTATTAGTAACATGACCGTCTTCGTTAACAATATCCTAGAATTTTACTGGTCACCGTAACGAAAATATAAAAATAATAAAAAGTAAATTGATTCAGGTTCTTACTCTATTTGCCGACCCGCGTATTACTTGATCATATAAGTTGGTATATATCGCGATGGAATCAACCGACACAAATTGTAGGACAATGGATGCATGAAATAGAAGAGAAATACAGCATTCTCCAGCGGATACCCATTCGTTGTCTTTCACTGATTTATTGGGTGGCTTGTAGAAACAGGTGAATATTATCGTTACTCTCCTCTTAGAGTTACACGTGCTTTGGGTACAAAAGCCACTAAATGGTTAGTGCTATAATTCAATTCCACGCGTAGTTACAAATAAATGATAAATCATGGAAACTCGTTTAGAACATGCCCCAGGGTCGAATAAAACAACATCATAAATTTTGTTACATCACTGTGAATCCATAGGACTTTTTTCTAGTAGTAAGTTCTGATATCGCCGAAGTGTACCTCTGTATTATTCTGCGTACTCATATTACTGCGACATGACCGTTTAATTGCGCGGCTTTTTCAGCTCCTCACCCGAGGACGTTCCATAATTGTTCATACAGCTATCCCTTGACTACAAATGTCCGCTCACCAGTGGAGCTGGCTAAAATCGCCAAAGCCTATGGCGTGACTGGTTTGGAATATTTTCAACTGGCCCGTCATTCATTATTCAGCCGTCGTCCATCCGCATCCATAATCGAAAGACCTATTCCATATACCAGCATTAGCACCAAGACAATATAGTATAAGCATAGGCTAGTTTCCTGCAAGAGAGAAGCGGTCAACCGTTTCCAATGATGCCGGCAAGACATCATGATGTTCCAAAAATGTGAAATCCGTATCGCTGATCAGTATTCTCAGTCACGCTTCGAATCTACAACAGTTAACGATATTCGTTCAAGCATAATTTGAACATTTTCTGATGCGAAATATTTAGCATCTGACATTTTGAGCAATATTTATAATTGTGTCGCGGCTTTGTTTGCGGTAGTAAATGGCGTAAATGTATGAATTCTGTTGAAGTGATTGAGCTTATCACTCCTACGGCTGTAATATATATGGAAAAGCAAAATGTATATTTTGCATAATTTCAAGTCGCTTTCCTTTATCGCGTCAGAGTCGAATAACCGCTTCCTTTTCCCAAAGCCTTATCACATACAATATCTATGATGCATAATTTGCTCCTTTCGAAGAAGAAATAGGAAAGTTACCGATAGTTTTATAAAACTGAATATTTATTTCTATTTTTGAGGGGTAGGGTTACATTTTAAGTGTATTTTCTAACAATTACTCAGATATTGCAGGCCTGTTGATAGCACACGGTGGCAAGATGAATGGCGCAAATTTTGGTATGTTGATCAAGCGATTCAGTCGATAAGTGCTATAACTGTATATATATATTGTTGTGATGGATCATGTTGAAAGGGTGGAATGTTTCCAGTCTCTTTTTTTTTCTTAACCCTACCTGGCCAGGGGGGGAAAGTGCCCCCCCCCCCTAGTGAATTTTTCTCTGCTGCTCCGAAACGACAAAACCGAGGAGGCTGAAACTTGGTGACTTTTAAGCTTATCTTATTGGGGTCATTTTGAGCCTATTTTCATATACCCCGGAAGTAGTAGGGAGCCCGCAGATCCAGTATCGTTTTCCAGGGAGGTAACTCTTGGTCCCCTTTTTTCCAGGTTAAAGATATAGGGCACGCCCCATCGCCTTTCACCTCTGGGGCGCCAGGGGGCGCCATCAGCTCAAGGTCACGTGGAGGTCAAAAGTAG
Source organism: Hanleya hanleyi (assembly GCA_036873755.1). NCBI lineage: Eukaryota > Metazoa > Mollusca > Polyplacophora > Lepidopleurida > Hanleyidae > Hanleya > Hanleya hanleyi. Next base: position 17,098 of record JAVTVY010006547.1, on the reverse strand, counting down.
TTCCGGCAACCTGTAACCTTTGTATTCTTCCGCGGACAGAAAGTAGTCTCAGTGGGTTTTTCCCACAATGTCGTGGGTGATCAAATTCTCCGGCAATCTCCGGCAATCTTCAGGGGCGAGAGGGGTCCCTAGTGTACCGATTGGGTTATATGAGGTATCAATGTGAAGCATTCGTGAAGGGGCATCTGATGGGGTGGGTGTGGGGTTGAAAAATCGTCATTCTGCGCATGCGCGGTAGATCAAGGGTATGGAAATAGACGTTTTGGGTTCTAGGGGAGCCCCTAGTGGTCCGATGGAGTCGAGTGAAGTATCAATGTGAAGCCTATGTGAGGGGGCATCCCACTGGATGGGTGTGGGGTTGGAATATGGTCATTCTGCGCATGCACGGTAGACCAAGGGTATGGAAGTAGACGTTTTGGGGTCTAGGGGAGCCCCTAGTGGTCCGATGGAGTCCAGTGAAGTATCAATGTGAAGCCTATGTGAGGGGGCATCCCACTAGGTGGGTGTGGGGTTGGAATATGGTCATTCTGCGCATGCGCGGTAGACCAAGGGTATGAAAATAGACGTTTTGGGATCTAGGTGAGCCACTAGTGGGTCGATGGAGTCGTATGATGTATCCATGTGAAGCCTATGTGAGGGGGCATCCCACTGGGTGGATGTGGGGTCGGAATATCGTCATTCTGCGCATGCGCAATAGACAAAGGGTATGAAAATAGACGTTTTGGGATCTAGGTGAGCCACTAATGAGCCGATGGAGTTGAGTGAGGTATCCATGTGAAGCCTATGTGAGGGGGCATCCGATTGGACTAGGATCTCGGCCGTTGTCCACATTCTGCGCATGCGCAGACAGGGAATTCTGGGAAAAGGGTGTGGACATAGACGTGTTAGGGTTTAGGTGAGCCCCTAATGATCCTATGGTGTCGTATGAGGTCTTATTTTGAAGCTGTCATGAGGGAGCATCCGCCTGGGCTGGGCATGGGCAGTCTGGCCGTAATATAGAAATAGACGTGTTGGGGTTTAGGTGGGCCACTAGTGGGCCGATTGGATCGAGTGAGGTATCAATGTAAAGCATACGTGAGGGAGTCTCCAACGGGCTGGGTGTGACGTGGAACTGACGTCATTCTGCGCATGCGCAGTAGAGAAAGTGTATGGAAATAGACGTTCTGGGGCCTAGGCGAGCTACTTTTGGGTCGATGGAGTCGAGTGCGGTATCCATGTGAAGCCTATGCGCAGACAGGGAATTGTGGGAAACAGGTGTGGAAATAGACGTTTTTTGCGGTCTAGGTGGGCCACGAATGGTCCGATGAAGTCGAGTGAGGTATCAAAGTGAAGCATTAGTGAATGGATGGGTGCATGTAAAATTAGGGGCATGACGTCACTTACGGTTTGGGTGAATGTGGCGTAACGCAGAATTTCGCTGACGTCTGCGCCTGCATCCGGGTATGCATGAGGGTCTATGTGAATGGGATGTGACCTGGGAACATGATAGGAATGCATGTACTGACCTGTATGGGGGGGGTTTCCCGGCCCTTCCCGGCCCGGCCAGGCCCGGCCCGGCCGCAGCGCGCGCGCGAGTTCTCCGAAAGTGTGCGGGTGAATTTCGGATTATCCTAGGCCACTGATTGGCTACTTTCTCAACGGTGTTCAAAGCCAGTTTCACCGAATGTCTGTTATAGCCTTCATGCATTATGCTCATATAGAAAACACACAAGACAGGGTATTCGTGGTGACATGTGGGTATTCGGTCATGTCTTTCCGCACCTATAACCTCTATAGTTTTTTTTCACTCCACTTGTTGCTCTTGTAACTTGTAACTCATCGTCAAATGTTGGAATGCCCGCTCTTAACCTGGACCAAAACATGTACTTGGTCTGTGGGCTGATTTCGTTGGCTCTCCATTTTACTGCAGTGCTCCTGCATTGTTTTCTGGGCATTGATGGGTTACCTTTGGCCCCATCATAGGCCATTGATTGCCTAATACGGTGTTCAAGGCCAGTTTGACCGAATCCCCACATGTCTGATATTTTTGGAACATCATGATGTCTTGCCGGCATCATTGAAAACTGTTGACCGCTTCTCTCTTGCAGGAAACAGGCCTATGTTAATGTATACTATGATTGTCTTTTTGAATTTGGTGCTAATACTGTTATATGGAACATGGAATAGGTCTTTGAATTATGGACGCGGATATTCTCTAATGGACGACGGCTGGATTATGAATGACGGACTAGACGCTTGTAATCATGCAATATGCTCATATAGACAACAACAACGTGAGAACAACCAGGTGAAAACTAAAGCCCAGAGCAGGTGGCTTGTACATTGAAAGAACTGAAGCCCAGAACAGGGGGCTTGTAAACTTAAGCCCCGAACAGGGGGCTTGTACATTGAAAGAACTTAAGCCCAGAACGGGACTTGTACATTGAAATGATCGGCGATCCAGTCATATACGAGTACATCGAGGTCCTCGGCCTTGGGGTACTCGTCAAACATCTGTACGATGGTAGATAAGGTCCTTCCCCGGCATCGATGGTACAGGTAAAACAAGCAATATTGTCCGCACACGCTACTGGTCAGGCTTTGCAGCGTTTGATTGTTCCAACACCACGTCTCTGTGCCTTGATCCATGAAGTCTGTTAAATCGGGATGGAGGGGTGGGAGGCCGTACGGATCAAAATATTCGCCCTGCGCTTCTGTACACGCCCACCCAATGTTCACCGGGCCGATCCATCGAGTCCGTGTTGAGAACGTAAGCAGCAGGATACATACGGTCTAATGGGAAAACATCTCGGGCGAACACCCCTTGAAAGACCATACGTGTCCCTGGGTCATTCTCCAGCACGGTGGTTATCTGGTCTGTATCCATGTTAGGTGGAGAAGTCACACAGCACGTTGCGGGCCTTGTCCACTTGAATGGTGTTGTCAAACTCGGCGTAGCAGATCACATTGACGGTGGTCCCGAGGGCTCGTGCAAAGTGGATTTCCAACCGTAAATTGCCTTGCCTGGCGAGTCCCAGCTGATGGTCGTTCTCTAAGGTGGGGGTCAGATCGAAATAGAACAACGTGTATCCGTTCGCGTAGTTCTCCCGACTGATCATATTTCCTTCGTCCTGGTTGATTTGACCGGTGGCTGTAAACAGGCTCTGATAGGCTCGAATGAAATTCCTGCGCTCAAAGTTCGGTGTTAAGGCCGTGGCTGGGACCTGTTGTCCGTCCACATGCAGGGCCACAAAATTGATGCCGAAATGTTTAAAGTCAAACGGGTTCTCTGGATAGGCTCCGCTGAAACTGGTATTTTCCACACAGGCCAGGATCAATCGCTTGGGTAGTTCCTCCAGGAACAGGTTTTCTTTGTTGGCGCTCATATTTCCAGCAGGCACAGAGAACACTTTGGTTTGCACACGTCGGATAGGGTACTGGGCTGGTTTTGTTTCCAAGGCTTTCATATGTCCCAATTGAATTGAATTGTCACTTTTCGGACATACAGGACTGCGTCTTGGATGACAACAATCTTATAGTCAGCTGCATGCCCGTCTACGTTAGTGGCCATCAAGGCGAAGGTCGGAGGCGCCGGTATCAGTCGGATTTTGATGGGGATTTTGTTCAAGAGGTACCGGTCTTGCATGAACATGTGTGCGTGTAGTCGACCCATGAGATCCACCGAGGCGCCGTTCGCAGTGAAAGCCTTCCGTTTGTTATATCCTTCATTGTCCACCGTGTCCATGTGCTCGGCTGTGTCCTGGTAGAATAAAGCGGCTGTCAGTTGAGATTTTTTAGCCTCTCGTCCATGCGACAAGAGCGTCTCGATGTAGGCTCGATAGGGGTACGTGTTGGTCGAGTCACTGATGAGTTTGTCGCTGAGAAATATATCCACCTGTTGAAACATCGAGTGCAGCCAGAGATTCGTCGGGCCCACCGTTGCAGCTTGGATGATTCTGGAGCCATCCCCATTGACGACCTTGGCTTTCACATACAAGTATGTATGGGCTAAATCCACATAGGCCGTATCCGCATTACTGATGGTGAACTCGATGGGCCCTGTTTCGTTGATGCTGGAGAGCGGGAGATGCTCCACCCATAATCCTTGTTCGGCACTGGTCTGTGTGGGCGGCACGGTCCACAAATCAAATTCACTGACCTTCATTATACAAAGTGGGGAGAACGTGCTTGTCGAAAATGAAGTGTCAGCACCACTTTTCCTCGTTCGAATGCCACCGGTCGTCCCGTGACATCTCTTATATCCACCGTGATAGTGTTGATGTCGGTTTGTCGAACGGGTAGGTAGAGCATGTGGGTGAAACTGTGGGTGACTTGATCTCCATACGTCTTTTTAATGGGCACCACCCGTAACAGAGGTGTGTTGATATCGCCCACGATGTGGTTGTCGACCACGTCCGAGTAGACATAGAGTCCGTATATACCCGACTTCATATCCATCGGGGCCTGGCCATGGTCCTCGGATGGACCCGTGTAGGTCGCGTGAGCGAGACCCAACATTTGCTGTAGGATAGGAATCAGTACGACACTCACGTTGGCGGTGAGGAGGATCTGTGCCTTGCCGTTGTGTGCGTTGTAATCGAAGTCCACGTGATTCTTGAAGGGACAGGATTTGATGGGTTTTGAAGTATTCGTGACCTCCCGTAGAGCCTTATAATGCAACAGTCTTGTCAGCCCACCCATGAACTCCTTGGGGGTATCGTATTGGCCTTCGGGGACCTCGTACCACACTTCATTGGCTCGCACGTTGTAGCACGAGTAAGGGTATTGGATATCCACGAGGCCGCATTCCCATCGTCCAGGTAAATGCAACGGTTGCGGTAACTGGGTGACGTACTTGGCCACGGTGTTGTCACCCAAACACATCCAGCGAACTGTTACTGGGTAGGGTGAGGTAAAACATGGCGACTGAGCTGTCCTGCTGCTGCTGTTGGTTTTAATAGGTGTTCCAGGCCTTGGGCGGTTGTGTCCGGCGTCGTGTTCGTCGCGGTGACTTGCTACGTGTCACGGCTCTGGAGATGTCGGGTGTCCTGATCGAGGATGGTTTTTTAAAGGTCTGAAAAGAAGGTGCCCGTTGTGGTGATGGTGTTTTAGGGGGTGACTCCGGTTCCCATTCGGCTTCCCAAGAAGGTAGTGGGCCACTCGGCGATTGCTGGGTCCGCTGCATAAAGGCCCAGCGGTGGGGGTTCCCCACCAATTCCTGTGGTACATGCATGTCTTTCAAACCTTGAGCGAAGACCTCCCATCCTCGAGGATCCGTGTGCGACCTGCGTTGACGCATCAGGTCGTTCACTAAATCCGTCATGTGGGTCCCGGGGACCACCTGATTCTGTACCAGGAGTTCGCCTTTATCATTCCAAGTTATGTTAGGATTCTGTTTCATCCGTTGTAATACTAGGCCAGCTTGTTTCTTGAACGATGCAGGTACACTCTTCAGCACTTCGTCTTCGACTCACTGTGGGGCTGTGGGTGGTACCCCTGGTAATGGCAGCTGTTGGAGCGGTGCTGAGGTCGGCAGTGTGTCAGGTGGTGGTGGTGGTGGTGGGGTAGAGAGGGTTTTGCATTGGTCCATGAACGTCATGTACCGTTGAAGCGTCTCATTGTACCGTTGTACTTTCTCACTCTCGCTTAACCCCGGTCTCTGTAAGATCTGTTACATCTCTCCATCGAGGGTGTTTATGGTCTTCACCGTAGGTGGGACAGGGCAGTCTGATTGAAGGTTTTGAAGGAACCGTGGTTCGACGAGGACCATTTTTTTCGTGTGGTTCATTGTCGGCCAAAGAGTTCACCCAATACTGGACCCAACACGAAAGCGGCCAACGGTGCTAAGATGACCCCGAGAAAGCCGCCTTTCTGTAACACCTTTTTCTTTTGTGTTTGAGGGACCCGCTTCTGGACTAGGGTTCGGAGACCTGTCTTATGCTTGACCAGCTTGGTCTTCTGAGCCGGAGTCAGTGGTACGTTGCCTTTTAACAGGTTGTACCCGATCTCGCACAGACAGCGTACAAGGTCAGGGTCCGCACCGCGTACAACGGTTCGGACCAACTCGGGTGGGGCCGTCTTCAATACACGGAGCGTCGGAGCGTGCTTCCGTACTCGCGCAGACATCATGTACAACTAATGCTAGAACCCACAACTCTGTCTTTTTATCTACTTCAGAGAACAGAGATGAAGTCAGCCATGCTGTGGTATTCATTATTTTTATTATCCCCATCATCAAACACACACACCCCAGCTGGGGGCGCCACTGTGGATTTGTTTACATTATTTTTGCATGTACACGTGGTGGGTCTCTCCGGGAAAGATGCCGGTCCGTAGTCGAAGGTGGTCGGGGGTGGCTTGCTTGAGGTCGAAGAGCATATACCCGTGCCGAGGGGTTGTGGCATCTTTAAAGGCTTCCAACGCAAACGGTGTGCGGCCGGGATACATCTGTCTCGCCAGGTGCAGCAGTTGAGTGGTATCTCTCGGGGTGTTGAAGACCACCAGGTAGTGGGCATTTAAGCTGATGTTCCGATGTTCTTTGTTTTTACTGAACAGATTCTGCACAATGTAGACGATGCTGAGCCGTCGATGATGGCTGCCTTTGGTAAAGAGTTGGGTGACCCGCGCATCCGTCTCCGCCATGAGATCATCCAGAATCACCAAGGTGTCGGGTTCCAAATCGAAAAGGTTGGGTAGGCCTTCCACGAACGTGATGTGGGGCATTGCTGCACACGCTGCCTGCCATTCTCCGTAACACCACACGACTCGGGCAATGGGTGGGGTGATCATGCTGTCGGCGTGTTGAAGGAGCTTCCTGACGAAGTGCGTTTTGCCGGAGCCCGTCGGCCCTGCGATGACGCAAGTGAAGGGATGCTGCCACCGTGGGTCCATGGTTCGAGCTGTATGCGCTGTCGTGTTAACCCGCTCTTGTAAATTTGGTACGAGTGAACTGGAGTAGTGGTGGTGGGTACAACGTCGGTCGTCGTTGTCTGTTCACTGCGAGTGACGATGGTGGTGGGTACAACGTCGGTCGTCGTTGTCTGTTCAGTATGAGGGATGAAATCCGGTGGGTTTTCAGACGTAGTGGGTGTACTTGGTGCAGGTGTGGAGCTTGGTGTGGAGCTCGATGGGGCTTTTACACGGGGTGTGGTGGTGACTGGGCTCGATACGGGGTTGACTGGTGCTATCTGTAGACCGGTTTCGCTGATGACTGGTGTTCTCAGTTGGTTAAGTAACGTGCTGACATAGGCTACGTCGTAAAACACACCTCCGTACAACACACTCAGCATGGATAGCAGTATCACCACAAAGCCCACTTGCGCTTTGCGCGTTTTGGGAGACGCTGTGTTCAGAGGCAGCTGCTGTTTGTCCATAGCACTGTGGTCGGACGTGAAATGAAGGATGACGGCAGTGGTGTCTGGGTTTATAGTCGTTTCACCTGGTTGGCAGCGACCCACGAATTGAAGGAACTGGGCCAGCTTTGCCATTTGACGAAATGAAACAGTTTGCCACGTCGACGTTCCGTTTTCAAAATCTGCTCCACCGTGTAGTAGTCTTGCTGTGTTTTTACGACAGGCTGTAATTCCGTGTCGTAAAACGTCCCTAGCAACGGTTCCCCTTGAAGATCTTCCAGTTCATAGACTCGCTGCTGTCGAGGTAGGCGCCGTTTAATCTGGAAGTGCTCATCGCTCCAGTTGGGCAAGTAACTTTTCTCAAATTGACCTTTGACTTTACTGATCCGTACAGGGTCCCCGACCTTATACACCGCCTTCGTCGTTCGCTGCGATTGCCTGGGATACAAGGCACGCCGGACTTAGGCTTCATTGCGTTGGGTCACGGTAATGGGGGCTCTCTCTATACTCCGGTGATAGGCTCGATTGTAACCACTCACAAGTTTCGGGAGAACATCGATGTACCGCCTTGTATTCTTATAGGTGAAATATTTATACATGCGGCCTTTGAATGTCCTGTTGAACCTTTCCACCACGGAAGCCTTGGTCTCGTTGTACGTATGAAAGAAAAACACCTTCTGGGCTTTCAGAAACTGTTGGAGCGGTCTGTTGAGGAATTCCGTGCCTTCGTCGGTTTGCAAATACAAAGGTTTGCGCCCGGTCTTGAAGATGTCTTTGAACGCCGCTATGAGATTCGCCCCCATTTTCGTCCGGATGGGTACCACCCACGCATACTTCGATAGGAAGTAGACAATGAACTGGAAGATCTTCAAGGGGAACCGTTGCTAGGGACGTTAAGATATACCGATTCCCATCGTTGTGTTTGGCAAAGGCGCTCATATCGACCAAATTCGCTTGCCACTGGGCATCTATTCCTCCCACGATGACCCGGTTTCATAGAAAATGGCGACGGACAGATCGATGTAAGGTATAGGTGTCTTGTTTTCTTAACCAATCTCGGACTTGGGCACGTTGTATCCCCTGGGGTTTGGCCGCTCGATAGAGAACCGACAATGCACTATAGGCCGCCGGACTGTCGGGACTGTAGTATAAGTTATCCAACACCTTCTCCCAGCGCTTCATGGTGACAAATGATGATGGACCCTGGCTCTATCATTTATTTATAACGGGTATATCTTGGGCCGGAGTTTCTTTCTGATTTTCTTCGTTGGCTTCGACAGTGTCCATGGTAAATGACCAGTCCAACTCGTCTGATGACCGCTTGATAAGCACCTGATCCACATCTACCACGGCATCTTCCAATGCAGACCATAGATCATGGTGAAGGGTAAAATGCACTGTACCCCCATCTAGCCGAGCCAATTGAGCAAAGAAAGGGCCGCGTCGGATGTACACATCGTGACACAAGTGGATGAGGTCGCCGTCCAGTTCACCAGACAACATCCGTTTGAATTTGGTCCAGCCCTTCCCGGGACAGACGAATGTGGGCCGGGCACGGTTGTGTAGGGTCCGCATCACAGATGTCTCCCACCTCCTCCATGATATCGACCGTATCTGCATAAACGTACAGGAAAACCTCGGGGGTCAAGCTGAGATACGCCAGTATTATGTGCTCCGTCATAGTCAGTACGTGAATGGTACCAGATTTGACTGTCTCTCGTATTTATAGGGAGAATCCCGTGAGATCAAAGGATCGGTTGGTCAAAGTCTAGATGGGTAATCAATCGTCGTCTGGTTCATTGCTAGACATTTGTTCATTGGGTTCTGCCGCCGCTTCTCTCAGGGCACGAGCCCACTCCAACCCGTCTGATGACCGCTCGTCCGGTGTAAACAGCTGGTCCACGATAGGCACCACTTTCTCGAAGGCTGTCCAGATCGGGGTCTAAGGTGAAGCCTCGCGTAGGGTCTTGTTAACGGCTTAGGCGTGGGGAGAAGGGTCCGCGGTATACGTAGATGGCATTGTCTATGTGAATGAGGTGTCCGTCGAGCTCACCGCTCAACACCCGTTTAAATTTGGTCCAGCCGTCACGGTGTAGCGTAACCGTATTCGATACGGTCTCAGCGCGCGACCAGCAAACATCTCCACGGTCTTCCACAAGGGTGGCTTTATCTTTATAGACGTGTAACCCCACCCGGGGTGTAAGGGGAAAGATGGCTTGTAGAACTGGTGACATGGTTGACCCAATGACGATCGTTGAATGACACACACTCTCTCTGGCCCTCGTATTTATGGTGAGGTCCCACTGTCAATGCCACAGCGCCAGGGTTATTAGGGCACAGACTATTGTGAGGCCAACCAGCCGTCGCTGGTTCCGGCGTGAGCGCTCGTGGTCCATAGCCCGAGCATCAAGGATGGCTGTCATAGTCCAGTAGTGGTGAGTGATGGCACACCTCTCCATCGTGTGCATTCTGTCGAGGACCGCTTCTGTGAACTCTTTCAGGATCTGGCGTCGCCCCTCGTTGTCGGCGCCATCTGAAAACATGGACCGAACCACTGCTGGGTAACCTGTGAGTGAATTAGCCACGGCCGCATGCTCTAAAATGCGAGTCGCATAGGGATGGATGTCCGTTATGGCTCTGTAACCGTAGAAATGAAAGTGTGGGATCCAGAGGGACGTGTTTTATAGACCATGTCACACATGCGCGCCCAGACGTAGCTCTACGGGTGTAGTCCGTGATACGTACTATTCTGATTGGTTATGTGGCTCTTGTAGATATAGTACCTCATCGACAATGGGGACTACTTGTTCCAAAGCCGTCCATAGGTCCGGGTGCAGGGTAAAACCACCGTCGTTCAGACAGAGGAGTCGAGCGAAAAAGGGACCGCAGAAAATGTAGACGTCGTCACACAGGTGAATGCTATCACCGTGCAGGTCACCCAACAACACCGGTTTCAAGGTAGTCCATCCTTCCGGTGACAAAGAGACGTGCGCTTTGGGTTCAGGCGTACACCAACACCTAAGTCCGCTATCGATGAGGTCCACTCGTTTGGGGTACAACAATAGGGTGCAGCCAGGTGTAAGCCTCCGGGTAGCCACAGCCCCTTCTTTCACCTCGGGGTGTAGTAAGTCATCCACCTCGGGGAGTACATCTTTCAGTGCCATCCAGAGTGTGATATAGGCACCTCCACTCTGTTCCAACCGGGGAAAAAGGGAATCCTCTCCAGCAGTGCGTATGTGCACACCGACTTCCACGTGCATGAAATCCCTTTCGGGCTCTTTTCCCTGTAACAATCGTGTCAATAGAGTCCAGCGTGATAGCGATAACAAAATCCTTCTGTGGTGCGTCTTGGACCAGCTCCAGGTGATCGTCATTGACGATGAGGTAGACGTCGGACGTCAGTTGGAATAACGCAAGCTCTGTTCCGCTCGCTGCCATGGTGGGGAATGAAAAGCGAACGGTTAGAGAGGTGGCTTTATAGTGTACCTGTTGGGTAGGATTTTATACACCGTGTGAGTCATGGGCACTTGTTATACTCGCTTGCGCCATAAGGTCAATAAGGTTAGAAATGCGCTTTTTCTACTACGCCCTGTGACGGCCCTTCGTGAAAGACCGTGATTGTTCGGTAGTGTAATGTTATTCTGTATAGGATTTCATTTAACATGAGATTTCACTAGTCAAAGCTTAAGCACAAAATGAGGATAAATAGGCCAATGAATGCAGCAATGCCCTAAATATTCCCCACTTTTATACACCTACATACAAGTACCCGGATGTAGGCGCGGACGTAGGCGAAAGCATTCTAGTACCCGGATGTAGGCGCAGCCGTGAGCGAAATTCTAGTACCCGTCCATTGGGTTTTTTATCGATCGCTCATTGGCTCTTTTTCTCGACCGCTGATTGGTCCAAATGGAACTGCCCATCCTTCCCAGGTTAATTTACAATCCCCTTTTTTTGGGTTCAAGCTCTGCATATCGATGCCGCAACATTGTTGCCGAACCTTGCCGAAAGGGAGACCTTGGACCTTTTGACCCGGATGTGACCTTTGACCTTTTGACCCGACATTCATCCGCGCACTGCCGGTGATGCCGCGCACTTCCGGTGAACCCCCGAACGCGCTGCGGCCGGGGCGGGCCGGGCCGGGCCGGGCCGGGCCGGGCCGGGCCGGGAAAAATCCCCCAGACAGGTCAGTACATGCATTCCTATCATGTTCCCAGGTCACACCCTATTCACACAGACCCTCGTGCATACCCGGATGCAGGCGCAGACGTCAGCGAAATTCTGGCGGGAAAACCCCCCACAGACAGGTCGGTACATGTCCTATCATGTTCCCAGGTTACGCCCCATTCACCCAAACCGGAAGAGACCCTCATACCCCTAATTTTACACGCACCCATCTATGACTGGATGCCCCTTCACTAATGCTTCACTTTGATACCTCACTCGACTCCATCGGATCATTCGTGGCCCACCTAGACCGCAAAAACGTCTATTTCCACACCCGTTTCCCACAATTCCCTGTCTGCGCATGCGTAGAATGTGGACAACGGCCGAGACACTACTCCAGACGGTTGCTCCCTCACATAGGCTTCACATGGATACCGCACTTGACTCCATCGACCCAAAAGTAGCTCGCCTAGGCCCCAGAACGTCTATTTCCATACACTTTCTCTACTGCGCATGCGCAGAATGACATCAGTTCCACGTCACACCCAGCCCGTTGGAGACTCCCTCACGTATGCTATACACTGATACCTCACTCGATCCAATCGGCCCACTAGTGGCCCACTTAAACCCCAACACGTCTATTTCTATACTACGGCCAGACTGCGCATGTGCAGACTATTGACAACGAACGACACACTAGCCCAGGCGGATGCTCCCTTATGACAGCTTCAAAATAAGACCTCATACGACACCATAGGATCATTAGGGGCTCACCTAAACCCTAACACGTCTATGTCCACACCCTTTTCCCAGAAGTCCCTGTCTTCGCATGCGCAGAATGTGGACAACGGCCGAGACCCTAGTCCAGTCGGATGCCCCCTCACATAGGCTTCACATGGATACCTCACTCAACTCCATCGGCTCATTAGTGGTTCACCTAGATCCCAAAACGTCTATTTTCATACCCTATGTCTATTGCGCATGCGTAGAATGACGATATTCCGACCCCACATCCACCCAGTGGGATGCCCCCTCACATAGGCTTCACATGGATATCTCATACGACTCCATCGACCCACTAGTGGCTCACCTAGATCCCAAAACGTCTATTTTCATACCCTTGGTCTACCGCGCATGCGCAGAATGACCATATTCCAACCCCACACCCACCTAGTGGGATGCCCCCTCACATAGGCTTCACATTGATACTTCACTGGACTCCATCGGACCACTAGGGGCTCCCCTAGACCCCAAAACGTCTATTTCCATACCCTTGGTCTACCGTGCATGCGCAGAATGACGATATTTCAACCCCACACCCATCCCATCAGATGCCCCTTCACGAATGCTTCACATTGATACCTCATACAACCCAATCGGTACACTAGGGACCCCTCTCGCCCCTGAAGATTGCCGGAGATTGCTGGAGAATTTGATCACCCACGACATTGTGGGAAAACCCCCACTGAGACTACTTTCTGTCCGCGGAAGAATACAAAGGTTACAGGTTGCCGGAACTACTTTTGACCTCCACGTGACATTGAACTGGTGGCGCCCCCTGGCGCCCCAGGCGCTCCAGAGGTGAAAGGCGATGGGGCGTGCCCTATACCTTTAACCTGGAAAAAAGAGGACCAAGAGTTACCTCCCTGGAAAACGATACTGGATCTGCGGGCTCCCTACTACTCCCCGAGCAGAGGATCATGGGTAAATTCAATATGGCGGTCATGTGGTAACCGCGAAAGTCGTGTTTTTCAATCTTTTCGCTCCATTTCTACACAATTTCCTTGCCTAAAAGGCATTGAAAGTATTTTATTTATGCAAAACTAATTATTCTATATTTTATTTGCTTTTTTCCGAGAGAAAATCGGAAAATGAAAATTTCGAAAAATCGACCCCAAAAAGGCCGAAATGGCTTCCGAGAAGATGACGTCACTGTGACGTCACCATGGCGGCGATCTTGGATATTTGTTTACATTTCTCGGTAGAGCTTGAACCCAATATAGTGTGTGGTAAGTTTCAACGCTCTAGCCTTAGTGGTAAAGAAAATATATAGGGGGGAACACTTTCCGCCCCCCCCCCCCAGGCTGCGATACACCCCAGATCGCCCAGGCCAGGTAGGGTTAAATCAGACAGAAGGAGTGGATAACCGCCATATTTTTCTAACAATCTGATCATATCTAATACCTGAAATTTGATATATAATTTGGTTATTTTAAGTGTAAAATAGAAAAGCCTGAAATGAAAGATTGTAATGTAGCATGTTGTAATATTTAGAGAATAACGTGTTGTATTTTATTATTTGTGTATATTAATGCTGGTTTTACTGTCGCAAATTGTCGGAAAGTATATTTACGACAGCAAACCCAGCATTAGCGTTCGCAAAAGGCTAAATACAACATTGTTGTGCCCATTGTAATTTCATCTTCTCATGAAATCCACCGTGACGGAATCAAGGTAATTATTACTTTTTTTTGCTGCTCTTTTTCCATCAGATTATTCTAATAGGCTATCTCTTACTGAAATGCAATACCCAAGGATAATAAAACTGTTTCCTCGTAAGAAAGAGTGATTTTGTAATCACACGAGTTAAATCTACTTCAAGAAGTGCGAATTGAAAAACTTCTCGGTAAACGAGCTTTATTAATTGCACATTTTCTATAACAAAAATCAATCGATCGCCCAGCATTTTGAAACAATTTGCCCCCGTTAATGCAAATATTTCAGCTCCCAATGGTGGGATGGTATTACAAGGTAATATAATTAAACAGGTTTGTCTTCTACAGTCCTGATCACCACATATTCCCTGATATATTGCAGGATTTAATGCGTCATCACTGCCTCTTTCCCATGTTCTGTTCAGCACCGCTCGAATCTCGAACGGATGCAATGTATAGAATACATCCCAGCATCAAATAGCTCTCGTCCCTTTAGGGTAATTTCCGTGTTACTGTAAAGTTTGGTTATTCTTGATTTCTACTGACCATAGTATGGTATTAACTTTTCAGAAAAACATAACATACTGTGGTAATCTATACTAATACTGAAAAAATATAGTAAAATCGCACAGTGTACCTGAAACTATCGTGATATCTTGCTCCGTTGTATTTTATCTGTTTTCACCAAGATAATTTGGAGATGGAATCAAATGGCTTCAATGAACTCCATGTGGATGTTACGATAATACTAACACCACATTTTCCAGGGTGAAAATACTCAATATCTGCGCGGAAAGGCATATCGACCTGCTCCTGTAGATAAATTACATAATTCGAGACTATGAAGAACGGCACTATCAGTAACATAATACAATCCGCACTACAATTCGTTCCATTGACATAGCCATGGGCCTAATCGCCAGCGTACAATTCGTTGTAAATTAAAGGTAGCATTGACAATATATCTGTAATAGTCTGCCGATAAGCAAATATCATGGACATCCTGGGGCAATGTTAGCTCTACCAGGATTTGCTATCATGAATTATTCCTCGATGTGTAATTGTATGCGTTCAAATCACTGACTGATTTTTATTGAAGAATAAAACTAAGCGACACACGAACATGTAGGCCTTTGTGGTGATTTTACATGCAACACTGTTTCAGTTTCGCATCGCAATATTGTACTGCAGTATTAAACTGACACAATATAGCTTGAATATCACCGCATTATTCGAATATTCGAAATACTGTGCAGGAATTGAAAGCAAGTAGACATGAGGTTCGAGCAGGAGTTCTCAATCTTTGAAGAGAAAATATTATGAATACTTTGTGGGGCATTCGCGTTATGGCAGGGACTGTTCTATTATTCAGACAGGTTATCTCAGAGAAATCACATCTATAATAGCCAAAACTATTGTATTTATAATCTCGACCATATAAGATGTCAAAACATATATATGTTGCCACGACTATGTGGCATCATTTTTGTTGCAGAGAGAAAATTGTGGAAATGGTCTTTAGCTAGAGGCTACTCTGCTTTATAACCCTCTTGTCTGACAGCTTATTTTAATGGTATAATTTTTGGCATAAAGAATTAGTTTCGCCAGCTTTGTGAATTTTCATTTTAGGTGAAAAATCATATTTCGAATTTTAGAGATCCCCGCCACCAAAATTTACCCCAGATACATTTTCAAGATATAATTGCGATAGCTCCAGTTCTATATGTATACTGCCTGTAGCATCAGATCCCTCATTCAGTCTCCATGACAAACAATCATTACATTGCCGCGTTACACTGGGATCATGTAGCATACTACACTGGGATCATGTAGCATCAGATCCCTCATTCAGTCTCCATGACAAACTATCATTACACTGTCGCGTTACACTGGGATCATGTAGCATACTACACTGGGATCATGTAACATACTACAATGGGATCATGTAGCATCAGATCCCTCATTCAGTCTCCATGACAAACAATCATAACACTGCCGCGTCACACTGGGATCATGTAGCATACTACACTGGGATCATGTAGCATCAGATCCCTCATTCAGTCTCTATGACAAACAATCATTACACTGCCGCGTTACACTGGGATCATGTAGCATACTACACTGGGATCATGTAGCATCAGATCCCTCATTCAGTCTCCATGACAAACAATCATTACACTGCCGCGTTACACTGGGATCATGTAGCATACTACACTGGGAGCATGTAGCATCAGATCCCTCATTCAGTCTCCATGACAAACAATCATTACACTGCCGCGTTACACTGGGATCATGTAGCATCAGATCCCTCATTCAGCCTCCATGACAAACAATCAGTATCCTGCCGCGTTACAATGGGATCATGTAGCATACTACACTGGGATCATGTAGCATCAGATCCCACATTCAGTCTCCATGACAAAACAATCATTACACTGCCGCGTTACACTGGGATCATGTAGCATACTACACTGGGATCATGTAGCATCAGATCCCTCATTCAGTCTCCATGACAAACAATCATTACATTGCCCCGTTACACTGGGGTCATGTAGCATACTACACTGGGATCATGTAGCATCAGATCCCTCATTCAGTCTCCATGACAAACAATCATTACACTGCCGCGTTACACTGGGATCATGTAGCATACTACACTGGGATCATGTAGCATCAGCTCCCTCATTCAGTCTCCATGACAAACAATCATTACACTGCCGCGTCACACCGCGATCATGTAGCATACTACACTGGGATCACGTAGCATACTACACTGGGATCATGTAGCCATCAGATCCCTCATTCAGTCTCCATGACAAACAATCATTACACTGCCGCGTTACACTGGAATCATGTAGCATACTAAACTGGGAGCATGTAGCATCAGATCCCTCATTCAGTCTCCATGACAAACAATCATTACACTGCCGCGTCACACTGGGATCATGTAGCATACTACACTGGGATCACATAGCATACTACACTGGGATCATGTAGCCATCAGATCCCTCATTCAGTCTCCATGACAAACAATCATTACACTGCCGCGTTACACTGGAATCATGTAGCATACTACACTGGGATCATGTAGCATCAGATCCCTCATTCAGTCTCCATGACAAACAATCATTACACTGCCGCGTTACACTGGGATAATGTAGCATA